>JAODJX010000042.1:10414011-10425063 GCA_026776945.1 Isichthys henryi
CATATCTTCGTAACACACCAAAAAAATGCAGGCAAACCCCCCCCCCCCCCCCCCCCCCGACAGGATGGAGCACTGATCCACAATTAAATTTCAGATGGAGATGGTAGAAGTTACCCGATTCATGTTTTTGGCCTACAGGTGGAAATTCACACAGCACAGAGATAACATGTAAAACTCACATATGGATGAGATCAAACTACCAACCCTGGAAGTGTGGAGTGATACTGCTGGATTAGAAGTACTTTAGCTTCATTTTTCCCAGTTATTTGACAGCGTGTTCTGTCTCGGTGCCCATTGGTCTTTGGCCTTGGGTATCAAAACGAGAGGATCTGTCAGCCATACAAGACCTACTGTGTGCTTCAGCATAGCAAACTGAGAATAGTCACATGGCCATGTAGTACCATCATCGTCATCATCTTCATCTTATACATTGAGCTAAGGCTGCGGATAAATGTGGAACTGGTGTGGTATTTAACTTATGCATGCTTTACGTAGCTGAATCCAGGTCAGCCCGTAGTGTATACAATATCTCAGTATATATTAAAATCGGGCATTTAGTATTTGTTGCATTTTAGCTCAAACCTTAGCTTCCTACAAAAGTGATATATAATTTCTGGGAATTTCATCTCATTTCCCATTGGATCTTAATTCTGCACTAATCAGAAAAGTAAACACCTAAATTAATAAGTACGTGAAATGCACAGTAATTTGCTTTACAGGTAAATATCAGTGTAGCTCCTTTAATACAGAAGCAATCAGAAGACATTTAAAGGTGGTTAAAATGCATGAGTGGAGTGAAACAAACACAGCTCACGCATCTAATATCCATACACCCATGGAGGAGAACAAACAGTGCATATAAATAGTTTTCTTTGGCAAATGAAATTGGGTTAAAGAAATAGCATTTCTGCTTTGCAGTCATTAATCAGTAGTGCATGTTGGACTTAATGCTGTTTATAATATCATTTAATAATTTAATTAGTCCTCTACAGAATTCTAAAATAAGAAGTTAATGCTATATGAAATACAAATGTAATACTGGGTAAAAGGAGTAATATCCAGAATATCAGGCAGTTGATTGTTCTAAGTCGTTAATTTTATTTTTCACATATAAAATTGTGCTGCTTTGTCACCAATCTCAAAAGCAAGCGGGGGCTTTTACACTGCTAAAGTTTTCCTAATGTATTTCCACCTCTTGTCCATCCCTCTCTTCCCTGCCCTCCATACCCTGTTGTCGCTACAAGCATGCAAGCGCAAAGAGCAGGACCCAAACAAAGACAGAGGCAACACACCAAAGAAATCCCGCCTGGTTTTCACAGACCTCCAGCGACGCACCCTAGTGGCCATCTTCAGGGAGAACAAGCGGCCGTCCAAGGAAATGCAGCTCACCATCTCGCAGCAGCTGGGGTTGGAGATCAGCACTGTCAGCAATTTTTTTATGAATGCCAGAAGGCGGAGCCTGGACAAGTGGGTGGATGAGGGTAGCCCCGGGGCAGTTTCCTCCGCCTCCAGCACCTGCACCAAAGCGTGACTGGGGGACTAGGGTGATGAGGGTTGGCTGGGATAGGAGTACCAAAGAGTGATTGGCAGATCGGGCCAGTGGGGCCGGCCCTGGAAGTGGAGTTCCGAATTGTGATTGGGGGATAGAGGTTTGTGGGCGGGGTCTGTACTCCAGGAAAGGGCGCTTCCTTGAGATCTTTCATTTTGCTTTTTTCTAAGTGTAAGAAAGGAAAAAAGGGCTGTTTACTGGCAAGAGGAACGAATTGCTACAAAGTTCTTGAATCCATTCATCCAGGGTCAGGATGAACCAAAGCGATATACATTCACTATAACCCGTGAGGGACTGTGATCCAGTGATGCCGTCAGACCTGCTTATGTTTTCTTTCTGTCGATTATTGAGTGATTATTATCTTTATTTGAAAAAAAAATGTTACGAAAATTTGGAAGAAATCGGGTGCAGTGATGTCGAAGTCACAATGCAGCAACATCTGGAAAACATGGTGGAGGATTAGGACCAGACCTCAGCTCAGTGCAGTTTCATCCTCTGAATGTTTTCAGAGTGGATATTTAAGGAAGAGGCCTACTTGTGTTGGTTTTGCACACATCGTTTGATTCAGTGTTGCTGGTGACACTTTGACCTTTATGCACCCCGATCTAACATTCTGGAGCGTTGTCTGCCAGCAGCCATTTCAGTTTTTTTCTTCATTCTCTGGGCTTGAATAACAAATTTAACAACCTAGTTAAACAATGCAATTTATGACGATAACTGGTTTTTATATGCTATACCCCCATAGTTCAATTGTTAACTCACAATTTCTCACATTCGAAACAAACAAACCAAAAACCTTCATCACTGTTAATAGAAGAGGTTTATGTCATAATAATTCATATATATACCAGTTCGTCGTAGAAAACCTTGACCTGTGGTCTTAGCTACTTTGAAAGGACGCTGTGGTGATAGAGACCTGAGCAGGTGGCTTTGTAGGGGGGGTTAGGGTGGCAAGG
This sequence comes from Isichthys henryi, assembly GCA_026776945.1. Lineage (NCBI taxonomy): Eukaryota > Metazoa > Chordata > Actinopteri > Osteoglossiformes > Mormyridae > Isichthys > Isichthys henryi. The sequence goes on from JAODJX010000042.1 coordinate 10,416,517, forward strand.
TCCTGGCTGGGCGAGCTTCACAGATAATAACGAAGACTTGGCAAATAACAACCCACTACAGTGAGCACAAGTAAGAAGCACATTTCCTCCACAGCAGAACACTGCTCTCCGTACGTTACCCAACTCAGGATGTCACTTTTGTAGAGTAGATGAACAGTCTAATACCCGCCTCCTCCAATCAGCTGGGGTTCTCCTGTTTGGGATTTCATTTAATCACAATATTCCAGTTTAGGTGTGTATAGCTTCCTGAAACTATTATGCTTTCTTTCAGTCCAGCACAAACCGTAGACTGACTCCCCCCCCCCCAACTGTGTCAACAAAGCCTCATGCCGGAGTCTTTTGATCACAAGTACAGCTTCTTTCATGAATTTAGTTAAATGTGCTGCCGTACCACAGAGTTCAGGTTCTAGCCAATAAGCAGCCCTTTTTGGTGACGTGGAAGGAAGCCAAAGGCACAGGAGATTCTTTACGGACCGCTAGACTTTACTATTTATTGACCATTTGAAACCAAAGAGACTTTTCTTTTTTTGTTTGTTATTTTTGTTGTTTGTCACCTAAATCCTCTGCAGCTTTTCCAAAGAACAAAAGTAGTAACCATAACGACCACGATAAGTGCAAGAACGGGTTATTGGCGAAGGATGTCCGTGTGTGTGTGTGTTTGTGTGTGTGTGTGTGTGTGTGTGTCTGGGTGTTGGTGATCTTGGTGGGGTGGGGGGAGGGGGGGATATTTTCTAAGGCGCAGACAGGGACCAAAATGGGTACCACACGTAGGGGAGAGTCGCCGTAATGACAGCTGCTTCCCAAGACAGAGAATGATGTCTCTCACAGTGGAAGATTGTCTTATACGTGTGCCTATGCAGAAACACACAAGAACCTCGTCAGCTACAACACCAAAGACTCGTGCAAAGATTCCTGCAAAAGCCCTATTCCCCACTTAATGGTTACTCTTTTTTATAGTTTAGTCCCATTTGCTGTTATTTCAAAATAGTTCTTTTCAGAAGCTAAACCAAAAAAAAAAAAAAAAAAAAGAATCAAAGCATCAAAACCAAAGAATGTCTGCATATATGTGAATATTTGATTCTCCATTTTATCTCGAATTACATGCACACTGTATATTTTTATTTAACCCGTGTTTGGAAGCATATTGAAAGGAGGTTTCTTTCAAACATGGGGGACGCTCAGATTCAGTGAGACGAAAGTGTCAAAGACACCGTGAACAATGTATGTTGTTTAGTGTAACCACAGGAACAAAATCTAGACCAAAGATTCTTGTCTGGGATGAGCCCTTTTAAAATGTCACGGGCTTTACTGTCATTCTGTTATACTGCCCGGAGACATGGCTTTAAAGCAAACCGAAGCAGTGTTGCAATGTTGATGTAAAATGCTGCGTGACACCAAAGACAAAGGCCATCTCTTTCATCAGGCTCGTACGTTTCAGCCTCTACGATATTAGGACTGTATCAGGGTCGCAAACTCTGCACCATTTCACCTGCTTCTGCTCTGCTTCTTGTTTCCATGGCTGCTCAGAGCACCACACTGGGACTAGACCACACTGTGCGACCTTTCGCTGAATCCCTGTTCTCATGCTTGTAAAGCAGAACAGAAATTTTGATGGCAGGTAGTCACTGTAAGAACAATTCAAAGCCACTGAACAGCATACTGTTTCACTCACTAAAGCCAAATGGCCTGGATGATGTGTGAAATGTGCCTGCCCAAGGGGTGGTTCATGTCCAGGTTAAGGGTGTGTGAGTAGAGCTGCAGTCTGAGTTATTTTAAAAATGTGTCTACCGAGAGTGGTCTATGTATGGGTGATATTAAGAACATGTTTGGAAATCTGTGGGTGATACAAAGAATAGGTCTACAGAGGGTGGTCTATGTGGATGATGTCTATGTGTTCTTAGAGAAGTGTGGTCTACGTCTGAATGATGCTGAGAAGACCTTGGTAATAACCGCACCCACAGATGGACTTTTGTTATTAAAGGATGCACATTAGACCCTGTGTGGGAGACACATGACACGCCCAGGTAGCATGTGATAGGTCCGGATTATGTGTCAAACCTGGGTCACATGACACCCAGAGCTATGGAAAGAAAGCTGGTTTTCATATGCTTGCTTCACTGTATGCAAAGGTAAAATCAGTCAACTTCAGTGCTAAAATCATAGAAATTTTACAATGTGCGTTTGTTTTACTTTCCACAATGGATGATGAAATTTACATTTTAATTTTAATGTAACCTTAATTTAAGATGCCAAATGTTGTTGAGTTTACATGGTTTGTTTTCTTTGTTTTAATTGTACTTATTTATTTATGACCAAGCTGTGTTCTATTTAATTTTATTTAATTAGTTGTAATTTGGGTAAATATTTATGGGTATTTATTATTGCACATTAAAGATATAGTGCTTCTGTCCCTCTTAATTTATGAACATTTTGGTTTGCTTTAAAAAGCTTAAAAACTTGTACTTTTTTGAAGAATGACTTCAAAACCAAAGCATAAATATGATCAATGTATAAATGACGTATAGCAAAAGCTTAGATCATTGATTTCTACTGTGATTTTAAAAATATAATTTAAATAATGTAGGTTGTTTAAAATTTTCTTTATTTTGCTTTTGATGTGGGGAATGGAGACTTACCTTCGATTTCTCTGGCTGATAAAAAAAAAAAAATTGTTGTTGAATGTTGATGAAGAACTTCGCTGTGGAAACTCTCCTGTCAGAGATGAGGAGTTAACTTCACTGTTAAGTCTGTGCCCTGTTTCAGACCAAATTGTTGCGATTCACCAAAGAAAAACCCGAACCAATGAGTAGCTACCTGAGGTTGTACATTAAGATGGAAAGAGGATTCCTGTAAATTTGCTACTTCCATGACGGGCTCTGTATGTACAGAAACAAGTCTTTCTGCTTTCAGTGAGAACCATGGAGCCTACCTCACTGACTCTTCATGTTAATCATGGTGATGAAACCAAAGATACCAAAGATATTGTTTTCCATGAATGGTCTGCACTTGGCTCTTGATTTGTTTCCCGTTTCTTTCTATTCCACTTCCTAAGCACAAGTATTCCCTTCTCCTGAGCGTGTGTGTGTAAAGGAAAAGGGTATCAGCTTGTGTATTTTATACTAAGATTTTGTAATATATTTTATAGCTCTGTGTGTTCCTACTTCCAATTTGACAGTCGATGATACAGAAGACCCCACCCTTCCAAACTCGAACTAAAGATGGCCGGTGCATTGAGGAGGGTGTGTGTTGACGTGTTCTCACCAAAGAAAATACCTGTAGGGTAAGCGTCCCATACACTGCAGTCGTCTCGATGCAGTTACGCAAAGAATGTCTATGTCCTGGACTTGCCTGATTATCTTTGACCTTATATGTTACCGTGTTGGAAGCCAGTGCCCGTGGGGCGGGCCAGGAATGAGAAAATCTTCCCTTTCAGCGCACAGTCGCTAAAATGAACCAAAGAACACCCCGCTCCCCTCCCCCCATCTACAAAAACAGCTGATGTTGGTGAGGCAGAGAGTCGGGGTTACAGGGGGAAAAGCAACGGCAGCACGACATCTGGGAACCAAACCGCCACAGTGATAAAGGTGGAGGCATTAATATGGCCCAGACCCTAGTAGGAACACTCAGAACTTTGACTCCACGTTGATACAAGATGGTGTAGTGGTGAAGCGTGAGATGCCCATGGGGTGAGTGCCTTGCTTGACCAAAGCGATGTTTTTTTTTTTTTAATTATTCTTAATTTTTTTCCAGTCCCCTTTGGGTTTTCATTTAATTATTATTATTTTTTTACTTCTCTGAATACCTCAGTTTCTGGCCGGTGGGGGTGTGGGCTGGGCCGTGGTGCTTCTGCAACGCACCTGCAGAAAAGGGCAAACAGACACGGATCAAAAGCGCTAGCTTCCCTCCGAGTGGTCGCAGAGCTTTCATTCAAAAAATATTTGCGCAGACCATGGTGTTACTGCAGGCCGTGCATTTCTTACTGGAGTCTCTCAGATATACCTCATAGGTCATAGAGTTTAGGTAATGTTATCATAGGATATGTAAGAAATTACTCACTTTTTTTGGTAACTGTGACTTTATGAAACAAACTTAAAAAAGCTTTATACATTCTGAGTTGTGCTTTTTGTAATAGTTGACAAGGTTTTTCATGGTTTTTTGACCGTTTTCTGTGTTCTGTCCCTTCTGTGTGTGTCTATGGCGGGATGTTTTATTTTAGTTATTTATTGTTTATTTTCTTTGGACTGGGAGAAATCAGAGAACAAGCCTTCCCTCCCAAGATTCATTTCCATGTGTCTATCTTATTCTTCCCTGTTATGTGTTAAAATGAAGTATTCCAAGTAGCAAATGCCAAACAGTGCTATAAGCCGAATGTTGTGCATGACTATATTTAGCAATGTAATGCATTGTGATTATTAAGACTTTTTTGTTTCCAAATATCTTGTTCCATTTCTTTATTGATGTCATTTAGGCATGTTAGCCTGGTAAAGGATGTGTCTGTGCTATGTGTACATGATCTAACACAGTTAAATTAGATTAAACAAAACAATTAAAGCTTCCCAAGAAACCTTCCATAGAGAAGGTAAAATGGTTTGGAAATGGAAAAAAGAGAATTAGTAATCTAAAATACACGACAACAGCACTTGAAATGAAAATTAATTAAACCAGCGAAAGAGCTTTTTCAAATTGGGAAGGTTACGCAGGGAGACCGTGTCCAGCAATTCAGGAAAAATATTAGCATTAATATAACGTGTGTCTCCATAGATGGTGCATTTAAATGTGACTGAAAGGTCAACGCAATTTATGACTAAATACTAGATTAACATTAGCGGCCTTTAGCTAGTTAACATGACTCACATTCATTTTCCTTCCCATCTACTGAACGGTACGGAAGAAAACCGCTGTTCCATAGAAAATTAAAGGCAATATTTTGACAATAGTGTTTTCCTATTTGCCCACTGACATATTTTGATTTCAAAACTGTAAGATAATAAAGAGACACTGCAGGCTGATCGTCGTCAAACTTCACCATACGCTTCAGTAAGAGTCGCTATACTAATGTTTTCTAAACTATGCTGCCAGTGCTGTAGTGTACAGGACCCATCACCCCACTTACCCGACACTCTCATGTCACTCCCCTGCTCCTGACAACCCACTCAGCTGACACGCTCATCTGTCCTACGCCTGACATACATTCACATACCTCTCCCGCCTGACAGGATTGCTGCGGTATGACATTCTCTCACTGTTTATAAGCACCATTTAAACTGAACACTCTCCTCTGCATAGACGTTAGAATTATGAGTTTGTCCCCTCTGTTATTCGGTTGTGTTTCATTTCCCATTATAATCAAACGATAGTGTATATTCTGAAATTCAATACAAATAAACAGCTTTAAACAATTTACATTTTGATTTTGCTGGATTTCTTTTCTCTTCCAGGGATTTAAAACATCAACATGGTCAGTTCTGGGGAGAATTACGCATCTCTTAGCAAAAAAAATTATAAAAACCTTCTGAAGGGTGTTGCTAAGGGTGAGATTAGAGTATAATTGATCCGGTTAATAAGAACTGAACACCAATAACTGCCGGAAGAACACAAAGCATTCTACAGTTTTTTTTCTTTTTATTGTTATTAAATATGTTTTTAGGGTTAGCAGAACGCTAGGGTCCATTACTGTTTAGCTTTAGGTAAAATTTCACACACCCTTATCTTTATTGCCCAGTTGAGACATACACTATGTCGTCTTTAAATGGCTTTCCATCACCCGAATCAGACCTGTTCTAATTCCTTTGTTCCCAGTTGCTAAGGCAACAACTGCCTTCCAGTGTCAGGTTGTGACATTTGGCTTTTGGTCTCCTAGGCAGGTCAGGGAGGCGTCAGACATTACATAGCTTTGGGAGAATCATCTCCCTGGCTACCTTTTCATATGTCAGCCACAAATAAGGTTGCAGAAATGCCGCTTTGGGTTTTTTGTTGCAGAAGGAAAAACCCAGTGTTGATACTATAACTATGAAGTAGAATATTACCTTCTATAGAAACGTTAACTTCTGGATATCTAAGTACATCTTTCCAAAGATTACATTTTGAAAAATGTTGCATAATGCAAATACAGATAAGTAGGAATTATGTGATTTAAAATTTTTTTTTAATCCAAGCATAGACGTGAGACATTGTCAAGACCTGGAGTAATCACTGCAAAAAGTTCAACAAATTCCAAGGCGGAAACCATTCACGAAGATCAAAAGCTCCAAGTACATCCTTGCATATGCAATAAAAGGCAAGAACCACCCCAAGGATTCTCATTCCAAACGCCTGTGTTTTTAGCCACGACACAAATGAAGCTCAACCTTCAGGACAGTGTTTACAACCAGGGGAAAACAGGCGTAGAGTTACGTGCATTTCAGAACGTGTGAGGGATCCGGAACCAGTGACACCCATACAGCTCCACTACCATGTCCCTAACATTTTGTTAGCCTCATCAAAATCAATCTACAGAAAGCGTACGAGACAGAGGAAGAGGTGAAATCAGAAACCCTACACTGGTTCATGAGGATCAGAGACTCTCCACACACTGCTCAGTGTGGTCATACATGGAGCTGCCATTTCTCATAGTCCACATGACAACTTTGACATGTTGGATAAAACGGGAAAAAAAACCAAAAAGATGGGGGGAAAAATGCACAAACACTGACTGATCATGATTTATTGGTACGGCAGCTGTGTTAACAAATGGCGACCTGTTTCAGTGGCATTTTTCTTAGAAACAGAACAGCAGTGTTTCGGAACAGTTTAAGGAGTCAGAGTGCAACCAAGATCAAACATCCAGTGTATGGGGTGGCAACCTCCTGATTCATATTGTGTATAATTATCATCACCCCCGTCCCCGCGTCCCCCAACAAAACCCTAGTACCCCATAACATCGAATCCCATAATTTAACATTCACTTGAATAAATTTTGTACTTGTACTTGTACTTTACAGTGCAGAAACAATTTTAGAGAATTATGCAGCTCGAAAGTCTTTAAGGTCTGAGAAGGCATTTTCCATGCATAGTCGCGGAGGTACTGCTTAATGACGTGGACTTCTTTCAGTAGATTGTTCAAGGTCTCTCTGAGGGGACGTGCTGTAGCACTCAGAATAAAAGTTAAAGTGAATGCATATTTAGATTAACAAGCCTCACGAAGTACATTCCCACCACCAGCAGCCCATGCAGAGAAATGTCTTACAGAATACAAATGATCTTAAATTTTAGTCAAGGTGTGCAATAGAGATGGAAAAAAGTCAACAGAGAATCATTAAAGCATAATGTAACAGCAAGCAAATGTTATAAGGTACCATCACGGCTAAACATCATGGTTATGGGAAAGATGGCAATAAAACATTGGTAACACACACACACAACTATGCAGTGATACTTACACTTCCGGTATAGTGTAAGCCTACTCCACAACCTAAACAAACCATTTTCCCCTCATACCCTGAAATCTGAGAGTGCTGGGGGTCTTTTTTGGTCTTGCCACATCATCTACCAAGAGCAGGTCACTGACCCGAAGGTTTGATCCCTTAATTCTGAGTGTGTGAGAGACGTGGGGCATCACCCTTGATGCAAGACAAAACTAACGATTTTAACATAAATGCACACAGGAAACAGCTTTCACAACAAAAATCACAGCATTCCTTAACCTTACTCATTTATTGTAAGCAAGAAATTTAAGATCAACATCAAAGGAGAAACATTTTAGGGCATGGATGAACGGCAGCTGGTATTAGAGAAATCCTCTAAATGCAATTATGCAAGACACGGGGAGATGGAAAACAAGATTCCTTCATTCTTCTTCACAATTCTCAGGCACAGGCGATTATGCACCATATGCAACCCAGCAGCCACACCAGCAGTTACCAAGCACTGATTAACCATGATTTTAAAACCATGTTTAGTCAAATCAAGGTACAAAAGGAACAACGATTATCTGTGCTGTGGGATTAACTGGGGCATTCAGATCTGAAATGGGACAAGAGGGTGAGGCTCAGGGGGGTGGGACCCCTGCATGCTCAGGGACGACAGCGCTGGATGAAGCGAGGGTACAAGCACACGTCCCGGATGTGGAACCGGTTCAGCAGCCAAGTAAGGAACCTCTCCAGGCCCAGACCGTAGCCTCCATGGGGACACGTCCCAAACTTCCGCTGGCAAAGACACAAACAGATGGACACGTTGCCATAATCCTGTAGCACTGGAGTCTTCAAGTATCGGAAATTAAGAACCTGTTTTTGGGCTGCGAAGGTCCAAAGCAAACACAGCAGTAATTTAGCAACTTAGAGTGTTTTAATGTACCCGTGTTAATCATCAATGACAGGCGAAGGAGGCACAAAAGATCTAGAAGGTACTTAACATGCATGGTGGTGCAGTGGTAAGCACTGTTGCCTCACATCTCTGGGACCCGGGTTTGAGTCTCCGCCTGGGTTACATGTGCGTGGAGTTTGCATGTTCTCCCCATGTCGTCGTGGGGTTTCCTCCGGGTACTCCGGTTTCCCCCCACAGTCCAAAAAC
>JAODJX010000042.1:10425163-10437680 GCA_026776945.1 Isichthys henryi
CGTGCCCATTGCTTCCGGGATAGGCTCCGGACCCCCCGCTACCCAGTAGGATAAGCGGTTTGGAAAATGGATGGATGAGTACTTAACATGGGTATATCTTTAAAAATTTAATTTTCTACTGGATGTTAGGTACTTTATAGGAATACTGTCAGAGATACAATTTCCAGTATTCAGAGTTTCTTAAGACTGCAGCTTTGTCTAACTAAAGGCATTATGGTGCTCAGGTTTAAACCTCAGCCACGTCTGTCACACTTACCTGATCCGTGTACCAGTAGTAGGGTGTTGGATCGATGCCCTCCCTCTTGTAACCTTCCAGCAGCTCATCTGCATCCCAGATACGCATGGAACCCCCAACAATCTCACCAACGTTGGGCATCAGAACATCCACCTGGAAAGGAAAGATGCATCATCACACCTGAAGCCAGTGTTCCGGATCAGGAAGAAGCACAAATCCACCGGATACAGCGGGCACTGACTGGCTACCCTGGCAACACATCGGCAAAGGGTGGACCACCACTCACCGACTCGGTGAGGCGGCGGTTCTCCGGGCAGCGTTGCATGTAGAAGGACTTGATCTCAGCAGGGAAGCGGCACAGGAGGATGGGCTCGTTGATGGCGTCCGTCATCTTCCTCTCAGGGGCCTCAGGAATATCCTGTGGAGCACAGGAACATCTCCGGATCAAACGCGTAGCAAATGTGCGGCCGGTGATATCAGCGATTGGCAGCAGCTTTTATTCGTTTGTCCGCATTTTGACTGGACCTCTTTCGTCATCGAAAAATAAATGATGCAAACGACACATCCTAGGCTAATATTTCGGCGTCCCCTCCGGCTGAAAAGTGAAATCGATGACTAAAAATTCTGCCTGCGGTTTTCAGCCCTGACACAATGCAAGGTGAGATGTTGGCCATTATACCACCAAAAGTCTCCCACCTCTCCAAACTCATAGTAGGAGCCATCATCCTTCCTGATATCATGTTCCTTCAGCCAAGCGATGGCTTCTGTGTACTCCATCCTCCTGAAAGGCCTCTTGGGTGGTTTGAAGTCCTGTTCAAAGGAAAAGCCAGGGCTTTAACACACATGGTCCACAGACTCGACACAAGAGCACCGTAGGACAGCTCTGTGCAACACACCTTGAGCTTACTATGCTGGTAGGACTAAAAAAAAAAAAAAAGTACGACTTCTTTGCTCTAAGAGACTCAAAGCGACTCACCAAGAAAGGAATGTGGGAAAAGTGGTTTATATCAATCCTGCCTACTGACCAACTCTGGCTGCTTTATGTTTGTACAAAGACCCAGGGGTCAAAGGTTAGAAAGCGGTCAGGAGGCACTGACGTACAGGGTTGATCTCAGAAATGAGGTGCCCCAAAGGCGACTTCAGCACTCTGTCCACGACGTCACAGACCAGGTCCTCCAGGCGGTCCAAGAGATCGTTGAATGTCAGGAACGGACACTCAGCCTCTACATGGGTATATCTATGGAGACCATAGGGAAGGATCGTAATGCATCCATTGAGGATGGATTGGAGTTTCACCTGTAGGTGACGCATCATCTTAGCAGAATGTGTTTATTCTCACACTGATGCTTGCCCTGATCAGGTGAGCAGAGTGGGGGGGGGGGGTACAAAGCACCCTAACAGAGGTTTACTGATTTATTGATTGGCAAAGAAAAGCTATCAGTCGCTCAAGTCTTGGGCTGCGACAAATATTTGCAAAAAAAAAAAAAAAAAGCATATGAATAACCTATAATGGTTATTTTTGCAAATGGGAGAATTACAGAACTTCCCATTTCCAGTCAGTGATCATAAGGGAGAGTGACAGTAATACTTAGCAGCATGCCTGTTCAAACAGAGAGGAAAAAAAGATGGCAGAGGAAAGGAAAGGAAATCAAGCTGGGTGACAACGAGTGAAACAGTCAGAGGTCTGGCACTTCTTCCACACGTCGGGGACGGATGTGTGCAGCCTGAAATATGCTAAAATAAACCAGCACTGCATGACGAGAAAACATCTGAAATGGAAAGATCCTGTTGCCACGGAGAGTCCGTGAGCTACTTCACATTAGCTTGGTGCTACACTATAGCAGATACTCATTATATTTATCACAATAACAGTAGCTGTTGTTCCATCTTGACAATACTGCTGGAATGATTTAATTGACGCTAATTTTTTGTAATGGAATCACTCAGGTGTTATATGCTGTTCATTATGCACTAAGTTAATTGTTTAATGATAATTGCCAACTGGTTTAAGTATTTTAGTAACAAATCAAATTGCTTACAGACATTTCTATAGAATATGAAATTCTGATTGAAAAATCAAATATCAAAATATTCAATAGCTGCAGTGCTACTTAAGTCACTTTTGAGATTTAAATCTGCCAGAAAATTAAATATAGAAAAAAACACAGGTTAAAGCATTTATAAAAATATATATTATGCAACGCTGAATGACACCATGTGTAATGTGATTAGATGGCAAACAGCATGAATGTGACTGAAGATGGTGCAATCAGAAGCAACTATATCCCACAATTCCCTGTTTGCTGGCGGCCCACTCACTCGGCCAGGTGACGGCGCGTGCGGGACTGCTCTGCGCGGTATGACTGGGCGATGCAGAAACAGTCCCCCAAGGCAGGGATGCACGTCTCCAAGTACAGCTGGGACGACTGGGTCAGGAACGCCTGCTCACCAAAGTAGTTCAGTCCAAAGAGGGTGGAGCCACCTTCCACCTGTGTCTGCACCAGTGTGGGCGGAGTCACCTGGGACATAAGAACACGTTCAGTCTGGGGGGATCCTGAGACCACACCAGCTCTAATGCTGCTGCACCAAATTAAACCCGACATCTCTACCTGTATGCTTATTAAATTAGTACTGTCATACCAACAAATCCCCTCCTTCACACATTAACATCACACTAAGATCTGGATTCTGCATGCTTGTTAATATCGCTGAATGTATTACCATCACACTGCACAGAGATAAAAGCAATCCATCAAATAATCAGTCAGCAAGCATCACCCCGGCCAGCCCCAACATCCCCACGTCCCAGAGGACTGTGCAGACCCTGGGTCCTCACCTCATAGTAGCCACGACTGAAGAAGTGGTCCCGGAAGCACTGGGTGACGACGGAGCGAGCCCGCAGAATCTTGGACATATTCTCGCCACGGATCATCATGTGCCGGTTGTTCAGCTGCACGTCCACGTCGGACTCCTCGTTCAGTAGGTTGTCGGCGCCCCCTGGTGGAGCCAGGCCAATCAGCTCCCAGAAATCACACATCAGCTCATGTCCCCCGGGAGCCTTGGGGTTGAAGGGAAGAACGATCAAATCAGGGGCGGGAGCACAAAGCCATCCCGTTTCCTCCATCTACAACACCGTGCAAACGACTAAAGGAGGTTAAAGGTCACCCATCCACCAAGAGGAATGAGGTCAGGCACAGAATACGAGTTAAAAAGATGTCAGAAGATGTCACCACATTAACACACTCGTCATTCCTGATATGGATCAGCAGAACAGAAGACAAAAAAAAAAATCCCTTTTTTCGATATGCAACGTCATTCCACAATCTTTTCCCTCAAAGTCTCTAAGTTCATTTTCTATATCTCCTTGTCCCATGAAGGGTTTGTGGGGGGGTCTGGAGTCTCTCAGGGAATAACCCAGGATAGGGGGCCAACCCATCGCAGGGCTCACACATGTTCACACCACATTTAAACAAACCAATAACACCGAATAGTCATGGACGTTGCAGAGATTCCCTCACACACACCGACTCTTTTCCTGCAGTTTTTTAGAGTGAGAATGAGAGACTTCATCTCTGACCGCGTGCGAGTTTGTACGCTTCGAACTAATGCAAAGTTAATGTACATAAATTACAAGAAGCCGCATTCAACGCCAGTCCCCACCAGTGGTAAAATCCTCGAGGCTGCAGAAGAATCTGAGCATCAGCGCCCTCTACAGAACTAAGTTGGTATTACAACATGGTGCAGAGAACAAAAACATGAGCTGCACCTGCCGATGTATTAGGGGAAGCGTTTATACAACGTAAATTATTTCATACCAATGATTATCTGCATTCCACAAGTGTTACAGATCTGAAATTGCTACACAGCAGAACTAAGACCTGCCCATGATTAAATCTTACCTCCTTTCCTTCTGGTACGGGCGTCACTTGGCCGTAAAGCGCCACCGTGCTCTCCGTGGACAGGACCAGGGCATTGTAGCACTGACACTGGGACAAACGGAGGGGAGAGTAGCAGTTCAGAGGGATGCCACTGATGATCTAGACGTTTGTTGTTTTTTTTTGGTTTTTGAGATTAACCAGCAGGGAGAGTGAAACGATGCTGGTCTGTTGGACACAACTTTGCTCAGCAACATCTTCACAAAGCCAGGCAAGTAGGCCTCACTCAGAGCCAGGAATTTTCCTGAATGTGTAAGCTGTGCCTGCAAGGCCCAGGCTCTGGAACACGGGCTGGGCAGTGCACCCTTAACGAGATCATGCTAATGGCTAACTGAAAGTAAACAGAAGACAAATGTGTGTGCAAAAAGAAGAATCGGGAATACCAGCTGATCTGTGAGAACACACTGCAGGAATCCAGTTCCGTCCCTTAGCACGATAAACATCAGGTTCTTTCCTGTTGGGAGCCACAAACACCAACCCAATCAGGCACCGACGCAATCAGGCGACTGCAGAGCAACATTTGCAGGACAATGGCAGTACAGAAACCAAAGCCTTAACTACATATAATCACTGTAAAACTAGCACTAAGAAATATAAAAAAAAATAATAAAAAAGACTGGGACATGGTCCTCCGACTGTCCGTATTTTCAGCATCCTCAGCGAAGATTGACACAGTCAGTATAAACTGATTTTCATAAAGTGATTTGATTTTCATCTCGTTCATTATTAAATACACTGGTAACTGGTGACCTCTTGGGGAGTGTTTCGCATTCCGGTGATGGCAGGGAGCAAAAACGCGAACCGTACGAGGGTCCCCGGTTGGGAAACGCAGCTCTAAGAATCACATGACATGTAAAAAACAGCACTTGATGCCACAGGAGAGAGACCCTCACCTTGCCTGCGTAGGCGGTGCACCCAGCCAAACACCTTCACCCTCTGATCCCGGTACTCTCCCAGCTGGTGGATTTTCACCTAAAATTAAAGATGTTTCAAACGTAGCATCATGCATCAGTGGAACCACGACACAAGACTAATCATAGAAATCATACATTTCATTCAAAAAATTCTACAGAATAGGCAAGACGCCTTTAAGTAGAAACTACATAACATTACAAGCTACTCAGGCAGGGGGTTTCTAACCAGGACTCACATTTTTGGGTTCTGGAAGACTGGAGTCCTTCACAATAAAGATCTTCTTTGCTTCCTCCAGATTTTTCTCCCTTCGATCGGCATCTTCCGTCTGCCAGTTAAGCGATAAGTTGGTGAGGGGGAATAGGTCACGGCAGAGACGGCTCAAACAAATACTCTCTCGTACTCTTTTTATTTTTTTCTCCAGAAACTGGATAAGAAAGGATTTCCAAAGCAGACAATCACTGATGCTAGAAACACTCTAAGGGACCGAAACGAATTGCAGTAACTTTCTAAAATGGGTATGTTGTATATGTTAGGATTTTCCGTCATATTATTTTTATTCTTTTGCAATAAAACGATACAGCGAGCAGAGACCGAAGTGCAGAAACACCAAAATTTGGTGGAGTGGTGCACAATCCCACACTTTATCCGGGCAAGCAAAATCATACCCTTCGGCCTGATGGTGGCGCTATAACGTTTGACTTTTTGGTCTATACCTCTGGAACCGAGAGTCATAGAAACAAAATTCTTTATTTCCAGACATTCCCTGGCTTATGTGAAAAAATATTCCAAAAGGACCATGAAGCTTCACACGTTAGATTTTTTTTTTACTAATTTGCAGCCTTCAATGCATAAAGCAGAGCCTTGGGAATGCATGGATATGTGGATTTCAACAAGTAAACTTCATATACACAAGATTCACAGGTTTCAGTGCGTAAAGCGACTTCTAAGAGTCTGCTTTACACACTGAAAGCTGTGAATCATCCGTATATGTAGCTTACATGTTGAAATTCACATCAACACAGATGACTCCACTGACGGGGAGTAAACAGTGGCAGTTTTTTTTAATGTTTGCTCAATTTAGCTTATTTTTTGAATAAATGATGACAGAAATCAATCACTGGACCCTTACAGAGGCCCGAAACAGCGATATCAGCATTCTTTGAGCAATGGGCATTTTATTATTCATCTAAACAAACTAGAAGTGCATATTTCAACTGGCGTCTACGACGAAATATTACAATTATATTTCTTTTAATGGCGTCATGACCAGAAAAAGACTTAAGAATGATAGAAATGTTTCATATATTATATATCACATTTAAATATTAGATTTTTATAATCTAATACATTTCCTGCCTTTTTAAAATTATTTAGAAATAATGTTTTATGGCTAATAATAACCTAGCAATGAAGCTTATTGATATAGTACTAAAATCAGGATAAATTAAGCAAAAACAACAGCGAAAAATGCTGATACCACATATCGCAGTATTGAGGCACCATAAATCGCCACAGGGGAAATTCCTTCATGGCAGCAGCCCTATTCTGAGATTCAGTGGATGATCCGATGCTTTTTATCAAAAGAAACTTCCAGAAAGAAATACAGGTTAATCACATGGCTCAGGAGAACATAAGATCTTCTCTCCATTTATGCTGGTCCCTAACCTTACCACCAACTGATACGCTAACCGGAATCTTTAATGTCCACACATCAAAAAAAAAATTCATGTCACTAAACAACCCTGCTCCCGAAACAAATATTTAACATACAAAACAGGAACAAGAGAAAAAACCACTACGTGGTCAAATAATTTCCATTCAAATCAAAGTCAATACAAAACAGAAGAATTTGAGCCTGAACTGTTTCTCCTGCCATTCCAGCCCGCAATAGCAGCTATACAAACGGCAGATTGTAACCAAGCGGAATGCATGCGAGAGGAGTCATTCTACTAGTAATTCGTCATTGAAATGTCTCGAAGTCTGTTTTTGTGCATATATACATTTTTTGAATGCTTGTGCATGCAGTATTTTGCAGAATACACTTGCAAGTGCCAATGTAATTAAGTCATCCCATCCTGCGTTTGCAGAAAGGCCCAGGTAGGGTGTGAGGGACAGAACGCAAGAGTTGGGTCAACTGGTATAGAAAAAAAAGATGAAGCGTATTAGGCAGAGAGTGACAGACGGCTGAACAGAAGCGCTTACCTCCTTCTTGAGTTTGCTGTCATTTTTCACCTGTTCCTTGTTCCACTGCTTTTTCACATTCTTCTTCTGTGTCTTTGAGATAACTGCCCAGCGCTGGCAAAAAAACAAAAAGAAGCAAAAACTGAAAGAAAAATTTGTACCAGTTCATTGAAAGAATATTATAACTAGCTAAAATGCAAGTGCACAAAAAATGTTATGTAAAACACTGTCTGCCTTGTACACTGTGTTAGGGATGTACTACGAATGACTCACATTTACGTTTCGGGTTTGTTTCCTGTTATGCTACTGCTTAGATTCAAAATTCTCAGTTTATCATCATCAGCACTGTTTTCAGTGCTACCCTGTGCCTCTTCAGATTAAAATTGAAAAAACAAAGAAGGAAACACTGATGTCCGAAAACGTATCTCACAAGATCCAGAGGGTATATATGTTACTCCAGGTACACAACCAAAAACAAAAATAGAAAACGATGCAGAAGTACCATTAGCAGTCTTTCATTCCTTCGCTGACGATTTTAACTAATATTTCCTGTCCTTAAAATTCCCTCAATGCCTAATGAGCTCGGTGTAGGGACAGAAGAAGAGATGAGTCATTCCTTAACCTTTTCCTATCAATAGTTACGATGCCACTGTGTGCGTTCTTTCTGAGAAAAACTATTTATATTCTATGGACAAGATAGAATGCGATGCGGAATGGAAGCAGAATAGCTTGGCCGGATGGAAAGCGTGTTCCAGATGTGTACGATATTTTCAGCTGGGAGTCAGCAGCATCCATGCCGAGGGAAAGGTCACTGGCTGCTTCTCGGCCAACAGGAAGAGTTGTTTCTATCACTTTTGAGAATTACCTCGCCTTCTTTCTGAGAGTCGACATAGATGGTTGGAAACGGCTCCTTCCCGACAAACATCAACGCCTGGAAAAGGAGTAAGAAGATCAGCGCATACCCGAGATTTCGGCCACTGGGGAAGAGCAACATTAGCACCACCCCAGAAAAATGTACCTTCAGAGCAGTTTTAAAAGGCTTTTCCATCGTCCCATCGCCATCTTCATCGCTGCCCTCTTTAGCAGAAACATAGATCTCCCCTGTAAGAGCAAAGCTATACCTCAACAAACAAAAATGGGCCATACAAATGCGCACACACACACAGAACAGTGATGCTTTATTCATCTTTTTGCCTGTCCTGTCTTGCTCTATACATGAGACAAGGACACATATAAAGGTGATATCAAAGTCTGGGGATCACAGCACAGGTTCAGCAATCATAGGCGGAAGGTGCAGGAAGTAAAAATACAGACCAAGGTTTTGCTTCAACCAACCAGTTGAGTATAAAAGGTCACAGTCACGGATTACTCAACTAGCAGGCAGAAACAAAACCGTGGTCTGGATTGGTACTTTTTGGACCTGAACTTTCCACCTCTGCCCACAAGTCTCTGGACCAATCAAAGTTAAGGGTCTCACACAGGGGCACACAGTTATTGTACGTATCAGGCACCTTGAGACAAAGGATTTTAAATTCCAAGAGTGCGTTTGATTATACAGTATATACACATTTGTCAAAAAGCAAGCAGGAGGAAACCTGCAGCACCCCCTACTGGAATATATTCCAAAGAGACTTTCCTGCAAATGCAAGACCAACAAAACCACAGATATTTATTTACAGATTCAACTCCAATCAGCAAAAACTCGCATTAACCATTATTAAATAGAATAGGCTATCACAAAATGCATTTTTACCTTTACACTAATCACAAATACTAATCACTAATCAGTGGGCAGTGGTGGTTAGGGAGGCACACTTGTAATTGAAAGATTGCAGGTTCGAATCCCTGACCAGCAAGGTACCACTGAGGTACCCTGAGCAAGGTAACACCCCCAAGCACAGCTCCCTGGGTGCTGAATTAGCTGCCCCCTGCTATGTCACATTGTCACATATGGGTTAAATGCAGAGGACACATTTCACCGTGGTGTGTCAACAATGACAACTGATCACTAAATTCGAATAATCAATGATTTGCTTCACCCAGCCCCTGCAAAGCTGTTACTTCTGATCATCTGCAAAAGGGTTCTATCTCACAAATATCCAGAAAATTTGATCAAAGATAATTTTCCTCAAATATATAGCTATTTAACTTGTGCACAGTGTAGTTTCACAAATTGCTAATTCTTTGCTAATTGCTTTAAGGCAACTAGGACACCATCACCCTGCCCAGCAAGGAGGCCCGTTGCTTCCTGTGGTTGGGCCCGGGACAGCTTTATAATTTTGGGCCCCCCTCCATCCCACGACAAGCAGGTGGCATTGACACACACATCCACACAAAAAAAAATTCACCCAGTCATGTCACTTCGAGCACTGCTGATGCGAAATAAAACAGTAAACAGAAAACTAATCTGACAAATGAAAACCAAAACTGAATTTTTTTTATTTTTTTTTAAAAGTACTACTGTAATACAATGTATTCTTAACTGGAAATATCAGACAAACATATTCAACTGCATAGTTCTTAATTGAGGAATGACAGTGGAAACAGACACTATCCAAAAACAAAAGTCAATGCAGCAATGAATCATTACGAGAAGCATCCTGATAGACAACAAACAATCAGGCATAGCAGGCTACCATCAGCTATGTCACTCTGGTACAGCAGACCATTGGAGTACGGCAAATAAACTGGGAAATTCATCACCATCTTTAGGCAGATTTTATAAGGATTATGAGAAATTGAGTCTACTTGCCATGGTATGAACAATATTGATCCTATCTGAATGAGTTAGCTTTCCTGCCCGCAATGCTGTTCGGCTTCGACCTGCTGCTGTCTGTCATCTTCCTCAATCTGACCCTGATGCTCTGCACTGCCTTCTCCTTCATTTACCATTTCCACAGATATCTGGCTGCCACTCTTTAAAATATAACCAATTACTAGTTTGTGCATGGCTATAATGTTAACTGATTTGAAATGTGTTGACATTTAAACAAGTTAAACTGCAATTTACATAATAATAATAACTAGTAACTGCAACCAGCAACTGAAGTGTCCAAAGTGTCAGAATGTCATGACTGAGCTTGAAAGCTCAGGAGAAATACGCAGAAATGCAGAAGTTGTTGCTGTAGCTCCTCCTCCATCTGTACAAACTGGAACCGCCTTCTTGATCTATGATGGTGTGTGTGTGTGTGTGTGAGAGAGAGATGAAAACTGCGACGAAACCATTGCTTTAGCGTCGGCATGTAAATCACCATCACCTTCCTCTTCAGACTGGTGACGGTTTTAAAGTACGATTCCATCCATTTTCACGTTCTTTCATTTTCCTTCTCCATTTCTTCAGTTCTCTCTTTTGGGCGCCGGAATAGCACGCTATGATTAGTTATCAGTCTGTCAGTATAGAAAACGAACTTGGGACACAATTTTTTGGACCTAGAATGATGTGTGTTCCCTGCAGGCTAATTACACTCGTTTTTTTACGCGATTTCACACAATTAACTAGGGACGCAAGAAAATCTCTGAGGTTGTTTCACTTTCTCTTACTAATCGCACAGAATGTCAGACCTCGTGTAAGTTCAAAATTCTTCACTTCGACATTTCTATGCATCATCCTCCTTAAATACAGCATCATGTGGAAAAAACTGCTTACAAACCATGCTTTATCGTGGAAGAAATGAATTACAGCGAACATTCTGTAATAGGAGCAAAATGTCATTGATTCTAAGAAAAGAAAAACACTTGTATTTCTGTCTAGAATTCAACATTGTAATTCAATTTCTGCCAATAAGCTAACTAGATAGCCATTATCGTTAATTTATTACACTGTCAGCAAGTGGAACTCGAAACTGATGCAACCAGCTAAATCGAGTGTTTTTCATGACTTATCCCCAGCAGTACATCCTTTCAGAGGTTTTAATCGCTAGTTTAGATCCTTGTACGTACCGTCGCTGTAACGAAATAAATGACCAGCCACAGAAGACATGCGAAGATGATGCAACATACACCAGTTCTAACATGGTTTTCAGCACATACCTACTGAAAGGTCTTCGGTGTCCTTGATGACCTGGTCAGACATATTCTGTACTTTACCGCCTTTAGAAGCAGCGTCACTAAATTAAATTAATCCGTAATATTTTCCCAAGGTACTGTACAAATTCGTTCAAAAGCCTACAGCCACCTCACTGTACAGTCGACGGACAATGATGAAATTGGATGAAATCGGAAGCACTTCCGCCATGTGCCGCACCGTCCACGGATTTCATTGGTTGGCATGTACATCCTGCGCGTATGATACGTAGGAATCTCGCGATTCCTTAAATTTGAAGAAACTAATATGGCTAATAGTGCACCAAATATTCGTATTTCATTAGTATGATTAACATTACATTCGTATTATTAAACATTGTTTATGGAATATGTGCTAATTGTGTGTTTTCTATACATTCATGATTTACATTTTTTTTTACATGATTTACGTGTTTGTTTGTTTATACACATAAGAAACCGTTATTTTCTGTCTATAACAAAA
This sequence comes from Isichthys henryi, assembly GCA_026776945.1. Classification (NCBI taxonomy): domain Eukaryota; kingdom Metazoa; phylum Chordata; class Actinopteri; order Osteoglossiformes; family Mormyridae; genus Isichthys; species Isichthys henryi. Next base: position 10,436,955 of record JAODJX010000042.1, read on the forward strand.
AGTTTTAACAAGTTTAATGTTAGGTCTCCATGAACGGTAATCATTTCCCTTTACCGACGAAATTCTTAATGCAGGGCTGCCAACTTTGATCAGCTGGATGGAGTAAGATTTTCAATTCACACGTCTGCACACACATGCACATTTACATGCATGTAACAGTTTTACTACCTTTTAAATAGTCTGTAGGGCTTGCAAACTACCCAAGCGCTTTTGATGTACCTAATTTTAGGGTTATAATGTAATAATACATATATGTTGTAAGGATTCTGAAAGCGTGAGTGTCACACCAGATGCGTGAGACTTGGCAACTTGTATGATTTTCCAATTCAACGGGAAATGAGTTGTTTTGTGAAAGTTATTGGATAATTGCCCCTAGCAACACCTGGAAGCCACCAACTCTCAAAAATACTATTAAAACCTAACATATAATTAACACATATTTCCCCCCGCTTGTGAACTGAATTCAGCTTGTTTGGAAGATGTTTCCCGAGTGCTTGCTAAGGCCATCCTGGCCCATCCGACATTCTCCCCATGTGCCAATTCCAACTCACTTGATACCTTTGATTGATAGCTCTGCTTTCCTTCCTAAATAATTTGTAGTCACATAGACGAAGAAAATTCCCACTCTCACCATGAAACATGCTTGGTATAGAGCAGTGGCGATTTCTTTAAGACTGCAAGGGAAGCTCAGCTTCCCCTATAATGTCACAAAATTAATGGTCAAAT
>JAODJX010000042.1:10439250-10461094 GCA_026776945.1 Isichthys henryi
GGGGGGAAACCGGAGAACCCGGAGGAAACCCCACGACGACATGGGGAGAACATGCAAACTCCGCACACATGCGACCCAGGCGGGGATTCGAAACCGGGTCCCAGAGGTGTGAGGCAACAGTGCTAACCACTGCACCACCATGCCGCCCCTATCACCTAACGTGACAAAAAAAAAAAAAACGTAAAGCCCTAACATTTAAAAATACACAGTATTAAAGTTAATAATAGGAAAGACCAATCTTCTGTGACCATGTAATGGTTGGAAAACAGATCGATGGATCAATGAATGGGGGAAAGTTTAGAATAAAATATATGGTGTAAGAGGCTTTAGTGAATAGAATGAGTCAAGCTTTAAGCATCATAAATTCAGGGTTCAAGGCGTTTTATTACTATGTGTAATTGTGTGGATAGAACAATAGGAACATGCCAGATAAATGCAAGTAAACTCAAACTAAAACACAAAGCACAAAACAATAAATCCTTCCAATAACAATAAATAAAAAATAGCACAGTATCACAACACCATATACGAAAAACTCATAGCATGCACAATTAGCATATAGAAAACAAACACATTTCATGTGCAAGAGATGTCTTTAAGGTAGAATCAGGGCAACAGTGACATATTCAGTGTGTAATTAGCATTCGTTAATTGCAAGTGTTGTGGTTAGAGTGCTTGTACATCATCCTGTACCATCTGCCAGAAAGGAGGAGGGATGATGGAGAAAGGCGCCTTTTCAGAATGATTGGCGTCTTTGATGGTACGTTCTGACCTTTCCAAGGCAGCATGCAGTGTGTATGTCTTGGTCTGCAGTGAGGTATGTGCCGGTAATGCTCTAAGTGTTCTTCAGCTCTTTTTGCAGTGCACTGCAGTCCTGTGCTGAGATTCTGTGACACTGAAATGTTATGCAATGCGTGAGAATGGACTCCATGGTACAGTTGTAAAAAAAAAAAAAAAAAAAAGGTGGTTAGCACATCTGGTGACATTCAGACCTTCCTCAGATGTCTGAGGAGTGGTGTGACCAACCAAGGCTGCTGTCAGTGATGGTGACTCCTGGGAAACTGAAGCTCTTGAGCCCCTTTTACGGCAAACCCCACCAATTTGGAAGGAAGTGTGAGGAGGCGTTAGCTTTCAAAAGCCAGTGATCAGCTGCTTAGTCTCACTGATGTTTAAGAAGAGTTTGTTTTCCTGGCACCTCTCTGTCGGTAGCCTAGCCTCCTCCCTGTGGGCTGTCTCATTGCCATTGGTGATTAGGTCTAGGATGGTGTTGTCGTCAGCAAACTTGACGTTGGTGTTGGGGACGTCTCTGGCCTCCCTGTCAAGAGTAGGCAGTAAGTATAACAGATTCTCAGCACACTGCCCTGTGGGACGCCCATGTTGAGGATTCTGGTAGGAGAGGTGCTTCTGCAAGTCCATAAATTATAGAAAACCTTGGGCAATTTTGCCTGAAGGCTTGCTATTATGCAGTTAGATGTTTTCCAGTTCCTAAGCTGTGGGGTTTCATATCGTTTTAAATCTATAAAAATACTACGGATTGTCCATTAGAGGGAGACAAATCCAGAACATATCTTTAGGCAGGAGACTGTTAATGGCACAGTGCATCTCTTGCAGTTATTAAATTCTGTGGAACGTGCTTAAGTTTTGTTGATGTTCTTAGCTGCCTTTATTTTGCCATTTATTTCTCCATGTTTAAATGTTTTCTCCAAATATCCAAATGGTGGAGTTAACTATTTGTACCTCAGTGAAGGCTATATGTCACAGCTTTGGGACTAAATGTTTAAATTAAACACTTCTGCAAATCCAAGTATGGATGAAAGTGAGAAGTGTAGTGTGTTGAGGGTTTTGGGATCATTGCTTTTAGTTTAATAAACATTAAGGACTTGCGCCACTCTGTCGAGTTAGTGTGTCCTCCTTCTGGGTTCCTCTGGCTACATTGGTTTCTTTCTGCAGTCATAGTTTGTGAATGTAGGCAGGTATGTGCTCTGTAATGGACTGGCATCGTGGCCTACAACCAGCTTGTATCATGTGCTGTCTGCGGTGCGCTTCGGGTGCTTAGAAGACAGATCAATGGAGTTGGGAAACCATTGCCTTGAGTCTTTAAACATTTATATTATTGTTGGGGGCCTTTGTTTAATAGCAAGAAAAATAGGTAGTAGATGGAGCTGTAGCTGGATTTCATTAATACTTGTTTAAGGCACAAGGATCAGGCCAGTATAACTGCTGAATGCGCCGTCAAGCTAGTTCAGTGAAGGCAAGTCCAACGGCAGCCGAGAAGAACAGACGCTTTTCAGGAGTTGCTGCATGGCATGAGAAGTCGTCCCAGTTTTTAAATTTTTTTTTTTTCTGTTTTTACTTTTGTTTGTTGCTTGTTATAATCTCCATGGCAACAGAAGTTCAGTGATTTCTAAAATGTAATTACGGCACTGGTATGAAAATGTTTACTGCTTTGGCTTGTTTTGTTGCTGTAGGAGCTTGCCCTGATTCCTTTTAGCAAGCTGAGCCAAGTGAGCAACAGAATTCTGAGAATTAATCCATGGGTTTTGCTGATAGGGCCTCCTGCTTATAGACGATCTTTCGCATCTCTCGTACCAAAGTCTCTACATGGCAATGGTGTAGGAGAGAGTTTGATATTGGGGGAGCGCAGCGTAATCATTTAAACGCAAAGGTCGATTTATTGGGGGATAATGAAGCCTAATGAAATATTGGGGGGGCAGCCCCCCACCCCCCGGTTCATATGTCCCTGATACCTAGGATGTGTACAGTATATTTCACACGTACCATGACACCATCACTTGAAGCATAATTTCAACATATTCAAGTGAAAACAAGCTATTTGCATTTTAGATATGATTATCATGAATGCATTGTGTGATCACCTATAAAATAAGTAAAGTTGGCACCTAGCTGATTCTATCACATAATCCTTTTGTGAGCATGTGAAAAGGATAATGTTTGAGGTTATTATATACATGCAGTTTATGACCTCTTATTGTTTTCCGTCTTTTTATATATCTTGGTAAATTATTATGGATAGAATGGTTGTTTTCTACACTTCTTCTGTGCATTGGGATTGATAGCAATAATGAAAATATTCATCAGACAGCCATGTGTACACATAACTATGGAGACAGAATTCCCTGGTAGAAATTTTGCCCAGTGGAACTGATGTCATCAAGGTTATTAACGGCTTTCAGATGTGCCCTCATGTTTGGGTGGGATGTTTAATTGTATAACAAATTACTGTGACATCTTCGAAGAATGCCACACAGATGCAAAAATAACATTCTGCCCGACATCACAACGGATTGGCTGCGTTTCGACGGCAAGAGAGAGCAATCGCTTGTTCAAGAAGCAGTCCCTCTGAGTTGGTTGTAAATAACCTTGCACTTACTGAATCCCAATCAGAAAAGTGAAAAGCACAGAGCTTACAACTAGGGTTTTTATGGGGATTGAATGTAAAAGACAAAAGAATGCACTCAACTGAACATTCCGATGAGGTCATCATGCTGCCTGCAGTCGCCATGGAAACACGTGGGCCCTTTATGTAAACGTGACTCTTGTGGAGCTGTGATCTTGGGCTGAAATGGAAGTTCTCCTGTTGATTTTCTTCTACAGTCCAAAGATAAACAGTTCAGATGAATAAGTGACCTTCAGTTACCTTTAATTTGTCTCAGAAGCAGACCTAACAACAATCGTAAACCAATGACCCTCAATACTGATCTAGGCAGGTCAGGGTGAATGTCTAATTACAAAGCTGAGTACTGAGTGAGTAAAATAGATTGATTGCGTTAAGGGACCTAATTTATTCAGACAAAAACTTAAGTGCTCAGGTAAACTGAAAACCAGCACAGAATGTCCCACAAAGACTTGAGTTGAGAGTTACTTAAAACTATTGAGTAAATAAATGAAGAAGTATGCATCCACCTGAGCCAACTTGATTAAAAGCATCGAGAAATAGTGTGCACCAAATTTCTTTTAATTTCAGGCTTTTACTTGCACATTGTTGATGTTAAAAGCCAGCTTGCAGGGCTTGAAGCCTAGACTGGGATGAAGCTAGTGGATAAAGAGAAGGGATACTGGAGGATATTGAAGACTACCGCCCAGGAGAATGGAAACTGGAGGTTGAACACCCTGAACAGACCGCCACCTCGTAACAGACCCCTTTTGTGAAGTGTTTCCTCAATCTCTCAATAAACCCTTCACTCAAGGGGCATTTGTCTGTGCCCTTCTGGGTCTCATGCTTGCTATAAGATGCAGAGCAGTTGGGTTTTGTTTTTTGAATCATGTTTCTGTAAACAAGAATAAGAGAGGCAATAAAAATAAAATCGATTGCAGAACAAGTAAAACTGATTCCTTGACCCCTTTTGTGAAAGTGACCTAGCAGCTCCCTCCCTGTTGGAATTATTGACAGTGCAGTCAGGGGCCCACAGAAACAGGGGGCCCACAGAAACAGGGGCCCCACAGAGGGTTGATGAGCCTAGTTTAAGTTACCAAAGCACGTTACATTGCATTATAAACCGGTGGAAATCAAAGGATATACAGGAATCACCCCAGTTATGAATCCATTCCCCAAGTCTGGTTTTAAATTGAATTGGTAGGTAACTCAGAACAGGCACACGGGACTCTTATTTAGCATCAGTTAGTCAGAAGTTTGTTTTAGTTTATAGTATACATTTTACCTTATACAGATGCTCCTCTACTTACGAACTTTCAAATTACGAACTTTCAGACATACTAACAAAGAGGACTGCAAGTCCAAAATGTGTTCGTTTTGTGCACCAATTCTGCCTAGTATGACTTCTGGCTGCTATTCCCACCGTGCAGCAGCGTAGCGTGCGTACTCCCAGCATCCTAGTTCTTTATACTTGCGTATACCCTTAAAATGATGTTGAATAACGACTTACGAACATTCCAAGTTATGAACAGTCGTTCGTAACGTAACTCGTTTGTAAGTACAGGAGCATCTGTAATATGTACTTTACCTTTCTGTAATAATACAGACCACAATAAGAACATAAGAAATTTATAAACGAGAGGAGGCCGTTCGGCCCATCAAGCTCGTTTGGGGAAAACTTAACTAATAGCTCAGAGTTGTTTAAATCGTATCTAGCTCTGATTTAAAGGAACCCAGGGTTTTAGCTCATGCTACACTAGCAGGAAGACTATTCCGTACTCTAACTACACGCTGTGTAAGGAAGTGTTTTCTCAGATTCAATTTAAAATGTTCTCCTGCTAATTTCCACCTATGGCCAGGAGTTCTAGTATTTAAACTAATATTGAAGTAGCCATTTAGCTGAACAGCATCCAGACCAATTAGAATCCCCCCTTAGTCTCCTTTGCTCGAGGCTTAACAGATTCAGCTCAGCTAACCTCTCCTCATAAGACATTCCTCTAAGACCAGGAATCATTCTCGTAGCCCTACGTTGAACCTTTTCCAAGGCAGCAATGTCCTTCTTAAGGTATGGTGACCAAACCTGCACACAATATTCTAGGTGGGGTCTTGTCAAGGAATTATATAATCGTAGCACCACTCCCCTTGTCTTAAACTCCACACACCTAGAGATGTAACCCAACATCCTGTTGGCTTTTTTTATTGCTTCTAAACACTGCCGAGAGTGGGACATGGAAGCATCAACATACACATGGAGATCTTTTTCGTAATCAGCTAATTTACTTTACTTGAACCCATAAAATATCTGTACTTTATATTTCTGCTCCCTGCATGGATTACCTTACATTTATCTACGTTAAATTTCATCTGCCAGGTATCAGCCCAGTCGCTAATTAAATCCAGATTCTGTTGTAGCCTCTCCGCTGCTAGATCAGTATCTGCTACACCATCCATCTTGAGCAATAATAATATGGTAACAATAAAATAACTACATACAGTACTGTAGCTTTTCACAAGCATCACAAAGTAGTGAGTGCATTCGTTATTACAAACCATTATATTAAACTCAAATTTTTAATGTAATAGGGTTTATGTTAGTCGGTTTTTTAACCCCGGAACTCGTTACTCTGTCTTACTCAGAGTAAAATAAATAAATAAATTGATCTTCCACAGGAGCCCATTGTAAGAAGCTTATGCCGCTGAACTCCATGAATATTCTTACAGGAATAATTACCGATAACAGAATGATTACAGATAAGTATATACAAAAGATGCAAATACTTACACATTTTTCAACAGTACAAGATAATGGGGGTAAAGATGACTGTTCATTCCAGGGTGTTGGAATGCAATATAAAGGGTGGCAGATGGCCCCGGCCTCACACAGACCCCTGGTGCTGATGTGTTGATTAGGAGCTGGCGAACCCAAGCAGTGGAGGAAAGCCTCTAAACGGGGAGCAGAACTGCAGCGGTAAACATTGCTACAAAATAATACATGTAAGGAAAGATGTAGCTTCAGCACTGGCTAAATATAGCAATAGAAGGTGTGGGCTGGGCAATAGGCAGACAAAGCCCCAGGTAGCATGATGGGTAAGGACATTACAGGGTCAAGCACTGGAAGCGATTGTTCCCCTAATCTTCTGCTCTTTAGCGGGGAAATGAATTAATAATATGTGCATGGACAGATGAAAAAAGCATACTGAATTCCTGGTTTTATTATAAATGCATTTTTCTTTTAACAAAAGTTTCTACGCACAATAATACATTTTGTAGTACTTCTTTAGAAGTACTACACATCTACAATGGCTATATTCAGTAAGATGCCCCATTTATTCAGTTTTTACTCTTATGAACCATGGAGTAGGTTTGGATGTCGAGTACAGTGCTGGAGATACAGTAGCCCTGTCTGGGATCTGAACAACGTCTCCAATCCAAAGCACTTACAGAAGGTCTGCTCTGGCCGGCTTTGGCTTAGTAGAAAATTGAACGTTATATTTGTATTTGGCTTTTTCAGCTCCCATCTTGACTGGGGGGTGATAATTCTGGGATAACCTTCAATGACCCTTCAAGCCAATTTGTACATGAGGCACTTTCGAAGATCGACTTTCAGTCAGATGCATTTAGATGCTTAGCACAAAACTAATAAAATGGGACTCATCTAATTTCCATGAAATTACTACACTGCCTCACCCCCCAGTAGAAAAATGTGATCGGTTCTCACTGTCACTGACAATTCATGTGAGTGTTGAGCCATCCAAATGTAAACAAATGACAGAGTGGTGTAAGATCAGTTACATCCATACCCTGTATTCAGTTTGCATTAAGCCTCATTTACAGGGTTGTACGTCATGTTTGGGGAATAGGCTTTGTGTTTATGGAGGCATGTTGGTTGCAGGTGTGTAGGGAAATAGACTCTTGGTGGATGGAGAAGCTCTAAATAATTACAGCAAAATGAAAATACATGAAGTGAATGGAGTGACATTTAATGGTGAATTTCTGGAATATTGCATGCATTTTTTTTGTAAATACTTGGTCTGACTTAAGGCTGTTACACTTTTTCCTGTTTTGCTTTCGCATACTATTAACTGCTAGTGTTGAACACAGAATATAAGGCCCGGTGCATTTTGGCTGGATTGCGTATTTTTAATTACGTTTCGTGTTTGTCAACTGTCTCAGCATTTGTGTACTGTATTTAATCTGAGGGTAAATGTGTAATTATGTTCTCTGACAATATTTCTGTGAGCAATTAATATATATATGCTTAGGACCAGCTACCCCAAGGAGAAGACAGCGAGAAAAGCCGAGGGTCTAGCCGGTGCTCTCCAGCGATTCAAACTCTACCTTGTACACGTTGCTGTTATCTTCCCCTGATCTCCTCTTAGAGGGAGAGATGATTATGATTCCAAATTTGGTTCATCAGATTGCATGGATTAATACGTACCATGTCCTTATTGACCTCGTTAGCACCCATATGACTAACACACAGAAAAATTAATGTATTGCAACTAGTCAGGTTAACTAGTACCCAGCATTGTTTACTTATCCCTCCCAAGTCAACTATCTAACATGCAGTATGGTGATAAATGCAAATTGTCCTCTAATCTATCTGAGATTACACTGAAAGCCCCACATTTCCTTAACCATCATGCCATAGGTAACCCAAAATGAGCCAACATATCATTGACTTAATGCTTCCCTCATTAGGCCGGTTACACCGCTTAGTGAAACAATATTTAGTTTCCTGCCAAATGAAGTAAATCTTCTTAGAGTGGCCTTACAAGTTTGGCCATTCCAGCTACAAATGTGTCTTGACAGCACCGATGCATCCAATCTCAGTCAACCATAGCGCATTAGCATATGCAGACGGCACAAACACGTCCAATCTCGGTCAACCATAGCACATTAGCATATGCAGACGGCACAAACACGTCCAATCTCGGTCAACCATAGCACATTAGCATGTTCTTTAAATGTTACAAAAGATATATAAAGCCTTGGCATAAAATGTCTCACACAAAACCTGTAGAACTGTAGCTGGAGATTATGGCTATACTATATTCACAACCCATTGCTAGCGTAATATTTATTTTTAGGTGTTACATTTTCTTTTTGTCATCATAAGGCAGAAACGTATCAGATTCTTTGGGGATTGAAGGAAATAATGACTGTGTACCAAAACTGGTGTAAGGTTAAAATCTTCCATTGGTTTTCACCTAGTGTCAGATTAACCCAACAATGACGCAGTATACTGTATGCTTCTTATGATTTCAAAAAAAATGAAATTAAAAAAACGATTCATGGCACAGGATCCGAATAATTTCATTTTGCTCTAGCCATTAGGTTTGGATGCCCGGCTCCTGTACTGGTATAACATTTGGCATTGGAGAAGTCAGTAAGTTTTGTAAGCTGTGATGGAAGTCTGATAAAAAAAAAAAGGCGAGTGTTTCTGGAAGGATCTGGATCTGGATCTGACAGGGATATTTAGGGACTCCAATCAGCATGGTGGAAGGAAACCGAATCAGGAGGAAATTCACATTCAAACTCCATATACTGCTGTGGTGGATTCAAATCCCAAACTTTGGACCTTCAAAGCAATGACGCGACCCACAGAGCCAACAAAAATGAAACGAACCATAAAATAAATTAATGTATGTTGGATTTGTACCCATTCAATAATCCTAGCAATTTTCTATATTATACCATCCATTAACTCAGACTGGCGGAAAGTGAAGACAGATAAACACCAGATAAAATATTTGGCGTTGTGTTATTGGTGCCGACCCATTCCAAGAAATCAGGGTGTCAGGATGCTGTCCAGCAGTCTTTGTGTCCATGTCCCTACTGACTACTGTATCGTGATTGTCGTCTTTGCTCTGACATCTGACTATATTCCTGGACGCAGGAATCACTGTGTAACAACCCCATAGAAAATACTATGAGGGTGCTACTGCCTCGCTTACAAATCCAGTCCTTTGAGCATATTTTCAGTTTTAAGTGCGACACCAGAAACAAACAGCGTGCTTTATGTAATACGTCATTTTGTGCCGCTTTGGAAAGAAAACTCATCATGAGCACGAAGACACAGAAGACACAGAAGAACATAAAATATAGCAAATGTGTGATGCTGCTCGTACCCTGACTGGAATAGCAGTTCCAGTTTGGTATTTTCAGTCTGTGTAACTCAGTGTTTTTAAACCCAGCCTTCAGGGACCCCCAGTCCACATTTTTGTTCCCTACCAGGAGCCGGGAGTGATTCTGAACACAGTACTCGGAAACTCCCAGATAGTCCATGCTTTTGCTCCCTCTGAGACAGTCCGCATTTTTGCACCAGGAGCCGGGAGGGAGCAAAAGAGTTTCCGAGGGGATCCCCGAGGACCGGGTGGAGAAACACCGGCGTAGCCCAAACCTACAGAGAGTCCATCTTACGACAGGGATATTGAGAGAGTTTAATGAGGCTGTTGCTCTGCAGATCTCCCACCGCCCCCCACCTCCTGTGACTGAGTCATGCTGGAGGGGCTTGGCCTACTCCTCTACTGAGCAACGTGGAGGTGGGCTGATGCAGGAGTTAGTCATCCCCAACCACCTTGCACACACGCAGGGAGAAACAGAGAGAAAAACAGGCTTAAAGGGGAAATCGCCTGGGAAAAAACCCAGAGGCAAAGAGTGTGTTGTTCTGATTCCACTCCACTTGTTTCACTTGTTGGTGTCAAGGGAAAATACCCAGAGTGGACTGAACAGTACTCATTTGAGTGGCAAGATTTAATGGCAGCTGGGCTTTTCCAGGCCATCATCAAACACGTTAATGTTTATATATAAACAATACCATGACATATGTGTGTATCTGCAGTATTTACTTACAATAAAATAAATACATAGCGTAGCTTGCTTACGTTTTTATGCGTGTTCACAATTTTCACAATACAGTGGTGTGGATGTATTAGATACAGAAAGGATGATTGAAATGTGCATACATTACACACTGTGTAGACACGAGCAGTATGCATAGACCTCCGTGCTCGTGTCTCTTGTTCCCCCATCTCCCCTTCTGCTACTTATTATAGAAAAGAGACACCCAACAGGAGAACCAGCACTGTCATCTGTACTCTTCCAGGCAGACGCAAACTCACAGACAGCCGTTAATTATGATGTTCGCCCTCTCGTTCACAGGAGCGCAGTTTATCACAAAAACTCATCTCCTTCAACTGTACCAATCCACCTTTGATACCTGTTTTCTGGTTCACATGTTCACTTCTCAGCATGCTGCCCGTCTTCCTATTTTTCTACAGGCTCACGTTTCACTGTGGCACCTGTCCCTTTCCCCACACATGATTTACTACAGAACAGGTCCTGTCAGATAAACGCCTTTTACTGCTCTACCCATTATTTTGTTCCTATGGCAGGGCCATGTCTGCTGCCTCACCTTTCCTCATATACTTTTTTTTTTACTGCTTGCAAGACTGAAAATGGATGAACTCTTGGGGCGGTTTAGCAGGGGAAATACTGTTGTACTGGGAATACAGGCAATCAAGTGTTCCTTTTACTGGGACCTACTCATTTAATTTTATTGGTCATTTCAATCCAACAGTGAACATTTATCATTGTACATCATTTGAAAACAAAGCACATAATGAAAAACAATCGTACAAAGAAAGACACTCTTCAGTTAAAAGTCAATGTTTACTGTTGACTTTAAAAAAATTAAATATGGGTAAACCTGAATCTGTTCAAAGTGTGTGGTACTTACTAATACATCATTATATCAGCATACACCTTTACAATATAACTGTGCAATTCCATCCATTAATAAAATTAGATATTCTTTTCAAAAGCAATTCAAGTTTAGTAACAAACTCATGGTACTTTCGCCAAAAAACCTTTGGTTACAAATCCAACAGCTATTGCAGTACTGTTATCTTTTTTTTTTTAAAAACCAGTTAAACGTTTTTTTTCTTGCTTTATATGTTCAACTTTGTCATTAATGTATCCAGCGTAAACTGCACAACGTTGTTATCCAAAAGGTGTTCAACATAATTGTCAGAAACTTTTAGTTGTCATCATCTTAACTTGCACAAAGAAGACTGGCATGATGCAACATGCCTCAGTATGCAAACGAAATCCACACAAGAGCCAGCCAGCCACGTTATAACATGTCATCCCAGCTAATCAAACACAATGTTATAAAGAACTTATCGGAACAGGACTGATTATTTAGCGAATACACACTTAAAGCAACTCAATGCAACTGTTCAGTTTCTCAGAACAAATACAAAAACAAACACGGAGCAAGCCCCCCCCCCCCCACCCCCACCTATGAAAGTAGTATCAAATGTCCCTTTTTTACGTGAACAAGTTTTCATTGTCTACACTGACAGAATGACAGATACTAGCTGACGGAGATAGTGGTTACCAAGCATAGTCAGAAAAAATCCCCAATATTCCATCATTATCTGTTATAATATAAAAAGATAGAAAATTCAATGTGTAAGGTGGGGAGGGGGCAACCAGACTTAAGTATCAATTCCCAAATTAGGGTTAGTTAGGGGTGGTGTGGAAAATCAACAAAGGAGATGCACTGTAGCAGTAGGCTTGATAACCCCTGCTAAAACTGCACCAGCACAACATCACGTCCCCCGCCGTCAACGCAGGTATATCCCGAAACAAAGACTTCCTTCGGTCCCTCTGAATTCAGTGGGGCATTGGATCATACCCAATAAATTAAGCAAGAGTTTTCACAAGACTACTGGCCACATTCACGTATTAACATATCACAACAAAATTAGTCAGTGACGGCTGGCTTTGTTCTAAAGGGAAACAATATGGCTCAAAGTTCATACTTAAAAAATTTTCTGTTAAACCACTGCACTCACCCTTTCCTTTCTAGTCATACAATCTATCCACGAATTGTGGGCTCTGCTCAGGAATGGCATCACGCTAAGTCATTTTTTTTCTTTGGAAATGTCTTTTTAAAAACAAAAACAAAAAAAAAAAAAAAAACAAGACTCGATAGCCAAAAAAGTCTGAATACGCAGCCAGCTAGCTCATATAAGTGGACGAGCTAAGGAAATGCCGTGATCGCAGCAGTGAAGAAAACGTAAACAAGCACTCTGATGTTTCAGCTGGACCTCCAATGCAAATAACTGCGGCATTATTCCCCAGTGGCAAGGGAAGTCATAGGTCTTCAAAAGCTGTAGCCATAGAGCACAGCCCTTTAAACAGAACCGTAATAAATAAATGTCTGCAACTGCCACAGTTCAGCTACCGGGTCTGGTAGCTTCATCTTTCATATTGCTCTCTCTCAAACGAGAACTGTGAAATGTAAAATACACAATTCATATAAAAAAATAGAATTGTTAGATAACATTTAAACCGTATTCAAGTTTCAAAAAAATAAATATATTCTTCCAGACCGTCGAAACGTTACTGTGTTTCATCGGCAGGTCTCTCTGCCAGTCCATCTTTTGCCGTCCAGTTGCACTGGCTGTCAGCATCGCGATCGTCAACACCTTGCATTTTCACTATTACTATGTGCACAAGATACTCGTCACACAAACTGACCTTTAGCTTTTGGTATCACTGTGCTCAAAGCAGCTTTTCTTTGTCCCCCCAGCTGCAAAAGAATACATTTAAGCTCATGTTAGCAAACTGTAATAACACCATAAGCGTGTTTAAATAGTATTTCTCTAAGTAACTGTCCCAAAATATTTGTAGTATTACAGCCATTAAGCATTTTGCTGTACAGGGCCTATGTGGACCTGAACATTATAGAGCATACTGTACAAATATTAAAATTCTGCATAAGTGCAATTTCATCAGTCCCAGCAAGACCTGTCATCCTACCAAATACATTTTCTGACAGATGACAAACGAAACATTTCTGCAGAAATACAATTTAGATTCTCCTAATATAAAGCAGAACATGAGATATTTCTGATTGAAAGCCCTTTTCCTGATTCTTTCAGTCATGGAAGTTGACAAATTTATCCCAGACCAGCAGAGTCCAGATGTAATCCAGTGACAATGGCACAATGCTGTTTTTCTTTGATCTCTCTCTCTCTTTCTCACTCACTCACACACACACACACACACACACACACACAAGTACATATATACACATCTTCTGGATGTTTATGAAAGCCACTTACTACCAATTGGTCTGCATGGCACAAAGCAAAACTAACTGTGCCCATCTAAATTGACATCTCGACTTGTTTTGACTGTACACACGGAGTTTATGACGGAGCTTTTCAGAGTTAAATGAGCCTTTTCAAATGACTGCCACAGTTACAGTATTTGTATTTTCGTAAATATATATCGCCAAGACATACTAAGGGACAATACAGTACACACACTCTGAGAGTGCCAGGACACCTTTAAAATCCACTCACGCTTGACAGAAAAAAAAACACACACTTCTATAAAGTAAACTAGCTTCTTGGCAGATGAACATACCACATGAACCATAAACTTCCATTAGGTCTAAGCTAAGCAATGCGGCATCATTGACTCTGAAAGACACCTTTAGAAGTCTTTAAAGACAAAAATGAAGAGTTTTTTTTTTTGAAAACCTATCATCAAGCCATTAAAAGAAAATGTTGTTCATTTGGCAATATATCCAAGACACTCCCATGGCGCGTCCTCAAGTTGTGGATACTGCACACGCAGTCAAAGTTACCAAGGAAACGCAAATCACGAAGCATCTATGAAATTTCTGAGTAAATTTTACTTAGATAAATTTAAATATGTCAGGATATGCCCAGCTTAGATCTACCAGTCTCATTTTCCATTTTGAGTGCGTCACCAGCCCACTGCTATCTGGTGGTAAAAATCCATAAAGAATCTGTTAAAGGACAACAGGGCACCGTGTGTCCCACCCTAGCAACTCCTGGGCCTGGCCCTCAATGAAGGGTGGGGCGTAATTCCAGTTTGGTTTCCCCATTCTTTCCTTCCAAGTTATGTGCAAAGTCTCAGTCAGGAACGGCAGCCCTGACCCGCCCCCACCCCTGCAGCTAACCCACGCAGCAGGCTCAGCAGCCGGAAGCCTCACTGCTCTTGGCTGCCGAGGCAGAGCTCACGGCAATCTGGCAACCGCTGGTGACATGGTTGGCCACCTTCTGCTTGAGCTGCGCCACCTGCTGGCGGAGCAGGCCGGCGGTGGAGGCCAGCTCGGCGTTCTGGCCCTTGAGCGTGCGCACCTTCTCCTCCAGGCGAGAGATGCGCTCTAGCTTGCGCCGACGGCACTTGGAGGCAGCGATGCGGTTCCGCAGTCGCTTCCGCTCTGCCTTGATCTGTTCCTGCGTCTCCAGGTCGACAGGCGACAATGCTGGCGGCGAGGGGCCAGCAGAGTCCCCGGGCGGGTGGGGTACCTCAGGGACCGTCTGTGGCTCGTCGGGGCCACGGCTGTGTGTAGTGCCAGGGTAAACCAAGGGCCCGGGAGGGTACTGCGCAGACTGCGACATCTGGGCAGGACTGTAGCTGCTAAGATTGGTGTATACAGGCATCTCCCCTGTAAGACCCACACCCCTCTGGTAAGCACCCTGAACAGGGGGAGATGGAGAAATGGGGGCCCCCACCAGCTGATTCTGTTTATGCAGGTCAGCCAAAGCCTTTACAAACCCATCAGCGAAGCCTTCTTGCTCATTGGTCACCTGGCCACGGTAGAGGTAAGGACTGGTGCTTCCCCTGCCCTGGGGGGAGTGAATGATGAGATGCTCTAGGTCAGGACCTGCCAGCTTCAGGAGACTCATGTCGGACGCAGCCAGCAGAGGGCCGCTGGCATCGCCGCTGATGCCCACTCCAGTGGGACTGGCCCTGCAGTCGGACCCTGAACCTGCCGGCTGCTCCTGCAAAAGTTTCAGTCCAGGGGAACCACCCACAACAGCAGGAAAACTCTGACCGGCCATGTTTCTCTTATTCATCACCTTGTGGCTCTGGTGCCTTGGATATTGTGGAAGTGCTTCCAGTTGGGGAAGATCAGGGCTGTCATCATGATAGAAAGGGGTCTCCATGCTATCCGTCGCTCTCGCTCTGCTCAGCCCTCATAATCTGATGAACACGCTCATGACACCAAACCATTGTCTGTTGACAACGATCTCGAGTTAGGGACTTTAGAAGGGGCTTCCCATCAGTCACCTGGGGAGAGAAAATATGAATGTACATAGGCTAAATGGTGTACTGTAAATAACACGAAACACTCTCGCCCTGCTGTGCCAGTAAAGGAGCGGACGCGGCGGACCACGCGCACATAACCACGCACAGGACGCTCGCGCTGCAGGCGCGCGTGCGCAGTCGCACACCCCCGCGCTCACATTCGCATTCCCGTCCTGTACGGATAGCTGGCGTTAGCTTAGCTGACGTGCCCGCACAACTCGTAAGTGAAGAACAAGACCCCAAAAATAACACAAAAACACTGCACATCTCCAATTAGCTATCCCTGAAATCATTTTAGCCCCAGAACTGTACAAGGTAAAATGTATAGAAGGAACATTCTGTTAACCATCGGTTTTCCCGACATATTATTGTTAGTGTACCAATTTACATAAAACCAAGTATTTCTTGGTAAACTTAACTGTCAGTTATTTGAGTTGATGCATCTTAAGTAAGTATTTACGTTTTTGAACATTACTTATTTATCTTGTATTCTTTACAGCCGCAGATGATCCCACATGCACTGGTACGTAGAGAAGCTCGCTTACTGGTAAATGCACAGATTACACATTGGAATATACAAAAAATATATATACAATTTCCCGAAAATAATTATGATTCGCAAGTGATGGGTGCTTACATGTCTCAGACGGTTTGACACTGCAAACGAATGCCATCCACTGCTGGTACTCCGAGGTTTGGAAAAGCCTGCGTAACCGCCTAGATCCGTTCAAAATATGTTGCAAAAACACTCGTACACTCGGGGTGTCTGGAAACAACCTGATACTTAATAGTTAAAGTTATAACTATTCGCCTTAAAAATGAAATAAAAAGATGATTAATCTGATCTCTTCCCCGTTACAGAAGTGGCTTGAACGCGCGTGCAATTGCCCCTCTGCCCTAGCTCGCGTCAGCTCGGCTCAGGGACTCTCTGCTTATCTGATTACTAAAACACACGCCCTCTACTATTCCTCCAGTTCCTGAAACCACCCCGTGTTGATGTTACACGTTTATTACCTTCTACTCCACATTCTATCGAGGTCACAGCACATATAGGTTCCCGCTTCTTGTTTATTTGCACGCCACCGGTCGTACTGTCGCTTCTGTCGGTGAGGTATAGAATCGGTTTAAGAGGCTGGTCGCTAAGAACAGAAAATGGATCCGCACCTAACTTTTTAAAAAATATTATTAATATTATTATGTAGAAGTACTTCTTCGGGAACAGCGCAGAAGGACCGACTCTAGTAGCCCTGCCCTTGATCTCTGTAAATCCGTAGCAAAACCTGACGGCATAGTTTCTCTTCTAACCGATGAGCGCCCGTAAGACATCGGACATTGTCCGTAAGGTGAAACACTATAGGAACTGGGCGTCAGCTAAATTAATCGTGATCACAATAATTAAGCAGTATTTACCATGATTCGCCCTTAAGATTATCTGAAATTAATATTGGCGAGAACACTGCATTAAGTTAAGTATGCTTGAGCGCTAGTTACCACGTTAGGGGGAAAAGTATATGACTAAAACAATACCTCCATTCGACGGAGGAAATAGGTGACGGACTCCATGAAACCGACCAAATGTATTGCACGAACTGCTTTCGTAACGGAAATTGGTCACTGTTTCTTTGTCAGACATCATTTGTCAATTACCCAGAAATTACTTGGGTATTATTGAAGTTGCTGGTCCTGGCAGTGCAGTACGTATCCTGGGTTTCGCTTTGCGCGAATCAACGCACGCATCGGGCGTGACACACACTTTCAGAATGTCACGCCACGAATACTACGGCAAATCTATATTATTCCATTAGAAACCCAAATCGACCCTACAAACCATTTACAAGGTAGTAAAATTATTAAATATATGTAAATGTGTGTGCAGACTAGTCTCGAATTGAAAATCTCATTCCAACCAGCTGACCAAAGTTTGCAACCCTGTATTCGTCTTGATGAATTTTAACTGATGATGATTAACATTATTATTTTAATTAACAATTATGAATATTTCCTCCAATTACATATTTTCCCTTGTACCTGTCCCGCGTTCCTTTAATAGATACGGAATCCAGATCAGTTTATTGTTGTGAGCTGTTCCCAGGCAAACCTAAGTGAAAATGGCTTAGCTGAAATAAAACACTAGTATGCAGGTTGTGGTCTCCCGTACCAGAAGAAAGAAACCCTACAGTTCTATGTTCAAAGCCAAATTTAAAACATTAGGAAAGTTTACATGCTGGAAAACAAGCAAAGTTGACTCTTTCGTAGGGTGAGGTTTATATTATGAGGATGCAGCTACAAACATGCATGGAATAAATGACTGCATTCAGGAAGATGCCAAGCAGTTTGAACAAACAGGGTATGAGGTAATGTCTGAGCACAGAATAAATAATAAGCTACGTTTTTTTCTGTGGGTCCTGGCTCAAGCAAGACCGGGGCCCAAATTAACCCCAGACACACCAGGTATGTGTGGCACGACTAAATAATGTTTAAAATTGACAGACATCTGACAGACATCTGTCTGTTTTACCCAAATTGAGAAAAAATGGCTATTACTTGTTACTTTGGACCTGCTCCTCCGCAGTGATATTTGGTTGGTAATTTAAGTGTCACCCAATACATGACAGATATTTTTACACTTCGCTTGTTTGTAATTTTGTTTGATCTCTGAAGACTAATTCCACACAATGGGCCCATTTCCGACTCCAACACCTTTATATTAAGATGCTTAAGATGACAAACGTATCCGTCAGAGCAGAATACGCTTGTGTTTTTTTTTTTAGTCTGGAGTCATAAGGAATAAACATGAGATGCTTGGAAAAAGAACAGCTTCAGTCAAAAAGATGCAACAGGGCTGCCTAACATCGCATAATATTTTGCAAAAAAAACCAACAAAAAACAAATCAGAACCATAGAAGTTCAAGTAACTTTTTTCTAGGGTGTAAATTTTTTTTATCCTGCTGGGACTGGCAACCGTCTTCTCACAAGTCCAGTTAATAAAATTTTAACAAGCAGTGGGGGTGTGCTCTTACAATACACCCCCTCTGCTGAGGTGACTGTTGCTGCTTTACACGCTGTAGGTCATAATGACCAAGCAAACTGTTACTTAATTTTATAAAGAAGATTTTGTGGCACAGTGACTCAGTATGTAGCATTGCCAAAAACTGTAACGTTGGGGTTAATTTAATATCTCATCTCTCCCCTGTGTATGTGGTGGGGAATAACCCAGGACAGGGCAGCAACCCATTCCAGACAGTCGCTAGTATCCCCGGAAAATAATGAAATGCAGTAATACCATAACGGATACAAATGAATGTATACGGATGATCACAGATTACAAGTAAAACTGAAAGTTGCATGTCATTATGTGTTTTGGTTGAGTGGTCCAACTCCTGGAAGCACGACAAGGAAGGGGTTTGATAAAGATGACAAGGGGTGAGTTTCCCGTAAGTTCTATGTTAAAAGATAGAACTTACGAACGACGTAGCGTTAAGGAGGTTTCGGGAAACTCACCCTAGATCAATAGACAGAATTCAAACCAGATATCTGAGTACAGGTAGGCCCTGGGTTAAGAATGCCCAACTTACGGAATAACCCTGGTAGCTATAAATGCATATTTTAACGACAAGAGGCAGAGCATGAGGGACTGCCAGGGCAATATGGAATTATGGCATGGCACAGCTAGTTGGCATAATAAGAGTGATCACTTGGCTTCCACACAGCATAGGGTCGTTGTCACATCTGTCCCTGTTGGCAGGCAGCTGCCTGCCAGTACATGTCTCTAGGCACTGCTGATGTTGCAGTTTTTAACAAACACAGCACTCAGTCTGACCAACTGAAACCCTCTGTAGCTTAAACTAAAACTCCAGAGTTTGCTGAATCTGCAAATCCTATGGAGCAGCTTAAACAGGCCTTTAGTACGTTAAACCATGTTACGTTCTTTGGATGTAGCAGTTTGCACGGCTAACTTTAACCTAACTTTAAGCTAACAGCATGTCTAAGGTAAGGGACTTGATTCCGTTGATTATACTGAAGACTGATGATGAAGACTCAAATTTGAACTTTTTTTTATTATTTTACCATGTAGCTTTGATTTTAATAACTTAACTGGGATTGGGTTAAATGAATACATTGCGTATCCAAGGCAATTGATCATCAGCCCCGAACTAACAAGTGCTTCGATTGAAACCTAGCTGACCTTGATTTACATTTTATTTACATGAATCCATTTTTTATATTTGAATTTTCTCTCTCACAAAGCCTTTTGTTTGACTCAACACTGCTGTCCAACAACTTTGTCACTCCTTATCCCTTGTGGCACGTATCCACCCCGCAACTTGTTGTATCACGTTAAACAGGGCATGTTGGCTATAATTGCTATAATTTGTTTCAGTTCTATTATTAAAAATAGTTGCAGGTGCAGTGCTCTTAAACCGCTGTCTTTATCTTGTTCTGCGGGGATCTTCATGTGCTGCAGTCATAAGTGAGGAGAACTGGCTGTTGGAGTCCCCAGTTTCTGTTGCCAGTTGTTGTTATGCAAACATGTCTGTACTGAAAGTTTTGTTTGCTTTGTCCACATGATCCTGGGTTGGGAAATGTATTATGGAAAAGGTATGGAGTTGTATTTTTCCACCCATCCATCCATCCATCCATCCATCCATCCATCCATCAGTCCATCCATTTTCTGAATCCGATTGTCCTATTCAGGGTCGTGGGGGGTCTGGAACCTATCCTGGAGGATATGGGCGCAAGGCAGCGAACAACCCAGGATAGGGCACCAACCCATCGCAGGCATTTTTACTTTTCAGAGAAAATTCAAACCAGACTCATTACATAATGTGTGTCTCTCCCTGAACTCTCTGACCCATTGTTTTTTGTTTTTCTAAGGAAGGTTTGTTTTGCTTCTCTAGTAGACACAACCGCCTACACAAGTGCAGTTATATTTATTTATATGGCGGCTATAAAACGAGATGCAGTAATATTATTGTAGATTAAGGTCAAGTTTTTTCAAGTGTTATTTAGAGCACAGATTTTACATTTACATTTTGTTCGATGGACAGGTTCTCTTACCCCGAGGAATTTAGATACGATACGGCATTAATACTTTTTACCTGTTTAGATTAATTTGGTTGTAATGCAGCGATGACATTTGTTATCAAAAAAAGTTCTCAAATGCGAGATAAGACCTTTTATTGTCTCCAGGTTAATTTTCCTGAAGCATAAGTTGGTCAGTCGTTCCATGTCATACATGGAATGTGGGTGCGACTTTGTTTGGGATGCCATATGTTGGCCAAAAGTGGTTTAGAAACAGTGAAACTATTGGATGGTTATTATAGTCTGTTTCAAACGTGTGTTTAGTAGTCTGGTGGCCATTTTAACAAAGGTGGAGGTGAACAGGAGTTTGTCGTTGGTCTTGACAAAGATAAACAAAGAGGAAGCAGTATGGTGTCACTGACAGTCTTCCTTCCAAAAAAAAAAGCCACACAAAGCCTCTCTGGAACATCTGACATTACATGTGATTCTAATTCCTGTAGATGACAGCATCCCTTATCTGAGGTACTTTTCCAAAACATCAAAATAGCTGTTGGATAACAGAGCTGACGTAAATCCGAGCTCCCACCACTAACCAGATAAAGCCACTGTAAGACATGCCTTCTTGCTGGACAGACTTGTCAACTGCCATACCAGTGCAGTCACTGCACTGTGATCAAAAGATTTCAGTCTGATTTATTTAAATGTTATGTATTATCTGTTAAATTGATCTACTGCTGTAAAAGTTTTCCTTTGGTCTGATGGATTCCTGTCTTAATATTATGGCTAAATTTCTGGTTTGAGAAATATCCCTGTTGCCTGCCAAGTGTATCACCGCGCCATTTGCCATCACCACAGTGGCAGTGATAGCTGCTCGGTTGCCATCGCCGTGACGATGGTGATATCTGCTCATTCGTCGTCACCGTTTTAGAGGTTATGCTGGCTGTATCATCATGACCATGATTCAGTGCACATGGACACTGGCCCAAATGAATCAAAGGGAAGCAGATTCATCCGGTGGATGTATGAGATTTCACATCCATGGTTGTTTCACAAGCACGTTTTACAAAATAAGCTTATAACTGATATTTGTATCATTTATGCACAGGTGCGTATTACATTTCAGCAGTTTAAGTCAACTACAACCAAAGGATGAATCCTAAGACTTAGGCACACCATCCATCCATCCATTTTCCAAACTGCTTATCCTTACTGGGTCGTGGGGGGTCCGGAGCCTATCCCGGAAGCAATGGGCATGAGGCAGGGAACAACCCAGGATGGGGGGCC
>JAODJX010000042.1:10461194-10486740 GCA_026776945.1 Isichthys henryi
ACCCAGGCGGGGATTCGAACCCGGGTCCCAGAGGTGTGAGGCGACAGTGCTAACCACTGCACCACCATGCCACCCCCCCTTAGGCACACCTGGAGTACTATTTTCAGGATTGTGAAGAACGCCTGAAAGCAAACTTGTTTACTTCAGTATTGGGTACTGGATACGTGAACCAGAATATTATATTCTGGAAACAGAGTAAATGGAGACTGAATCACCAGACATACAGCTTGACACGGTGGAAGCAGATGTATGTAATAAGGCTGATTCTAGTTTCAGATATTAAACTGTTGAGTACCTTAAACTGTAGTGGCATAGGGCAAGAATAAAGCAGGTGTCTGTCTAGATGCATTACAGAATATTTATGGTTTGAGGAATAAACCATTACAAAGTATCTGTCTTTTGTGTTGGAGACTCATAGCAACGAATTATAAATGTAAATGGATACTGTGTTCACTGCATTGTAGGTCTGATGGTTTTCTATATGTACTGTGGGCATCATATGTTCAGTTACTGTAACAGTCTCTGGGCAGCCTTCATGTGGGCAATACGGAGGAGCTCCCTCTCCCCCATTGCCCCAAATATACCGAATCTCATTGGCTCTGGATTTGGCATTACAACCAATAAAATTGCAGATGGCTTTGACCCCCTAGTAATGCGTGTGCTGGTCGCCCGGGCAACGTATTGTCAGTCAGATGCATGGAGAGAAATAGTGAAATGCAGAAAAGGACTGCCCCATCCTAACTGCATTGCTTTTTTTCTTGCCGCCGTTTTATGTTTGTGTCCATTTTGCAAAACAAAAACCTATATAATAATGTCTTAATTTCCTTATAAAGAATTATGATCCAGATAATCTAACCTAGTTATAGATTTATTAGCTTGGAATGTGTGAACATCTTGGATGTGGAGGATCATTACATTTCACACAGTTTGCAGTGGAGACTGTAGTAATATGCTATAGTTTTTCATTGTCATAACAGTTTATAGGCTGCTGGACGTTATATTGTGAGGTATGGAATTGTTGGTGACCAATCACTGCGATGGGTCATTTTTGATTATACAAAAAAATACAAGTCATGTCACATCACATTGTAGAATGTATTTTATAATATGGACAGGTTATTTTCGCACTATATCATATATATATCATATATATATATATATATATATATATATTTTTTTTTTTTACGTAAGGTATGGAAATAATGCATCTTGTCAAATTAAGTTATACTGCATGGCTTGAACAATATCAAGCTATGCTATTCTGATTAGCCTTATTGTATGGCGTGGACCACATCAGGTCATACGATATGGAAAGATCTCTGTCAGGTCACATTGTAAAGTATGGAGCAGTGCATGCTGTACATTACTATATACACGGTATCAGGTTATATTACAAAGTGTGATATCGACCATGACAGGCTCTGTTATCCTTGAGGATGAAGAGCGATGTCTTGGTCTGGAAGAATGTGGCCAGTCTGTGTTCCCTAGAGACTGCTGGTGGGAATCAAGGAAGAATCACACCTGAGTTCATTTGTAGTCGAGGACCTCAGACGAATGAGACACCCACCTGCTTTTTTGTTTATATTGGGCTGCAAAAAAAGCTTTTGTACCTGATAAAACAAACCTTACTTACAGGGTAAACAGACTGTGATAGATGCATAGCTGCTCAGTGAGAAACATGGTTGGTCAGAGGGGAAGACGGCTTCTCTGATACGGTTTCACTCTGGGGAAAACAAGATGTTTGGTCTGGGAAGGTTAACTTTTACAAGTACCGAACTGCTGTTTCCCCGTGGCTTTCTTGTTGTAACTATTACCAATGTCCTACATCAGTAGGCCTACTCATCTTCTGCAGGCTGCTATATTAGCATATTTCCCTAAGCTACGGGGGAGGGAAAAGCTCATTTAATCTCAGCCGTGTGCGAGAGCATGCATTAGCACAGGCCCAGTGAAATCTTTCTCAGCTGTGTTATTGTTATGGCTGCCGTTACCATGACAACGTCGGGGCAGGGTAAGTCTCCATCTCAGTGCTGCTCTTGGCGCTACCCAAAGCTATTGATTTGATGACGGAATAAACATCACTTTCCACAATTAAGCCGTCAAGCGGTCCTGTCGAGATGTAGGAGCGAAGTGTGTGCTGCTTATGTCCTCCCCTTCGCAACTGTGCATTAAATACATCCAGGTTTGCAGCTGGATCCTTGCCTGAACTTGGACCTGGAGCCAAAAAGAGTACAGCTGTAGGAGTATCTTGACACACAGCATGAACATTATCTAAAAACAAAAAAAATGGTAAACTGGTCTCCTCTAAGAAGGAGGACATTGCTTATTTTATGGGGCATTCTTGCCTTACTACTGGTTTTAATTTTCTGCACTTATATACTTATTATATACACAGTTATTTACTTATTAATGTGCAGCATCAGTTGCTCCTATTGGATGCAAAGGATGAAGCTTCAAAAAAACCCGCCTGTGTCTCGCATTTAGCAACCAGCATCCAGTATTCTGGGTTTAGTGTATATGTTACAGTAGTTAGTATTCAGAGCCCAGCGTCTAGTATCCAGTGCCCTGTATCAAGAATGCTGTGCCTTATATGCAGTGCTCAGTATCCTGGGCCTACTGATGAACTCCACAATTTTGCGAGGACACTGGTGCCTTACGGTGACATATTAACCTTTTACAAAGATTTAGCCTGGCATTTAGCATAACAAGCCGTAGGAATAACCCAGATGCTCTGAGAAGCAGAGGGCAGTTTGAAATTTTAGGCACAAGCATAGAGCAATTGCTATGGATAGATGTATTTGTGATGCTTGAGACACACATACAGACAGGTGCTTAGGCCCGCCATGCATAATTCCTGGGCTCCGGACAAAACCGGGCCCCCATGATGCACAGTCCCTCCTACCAAGGCCCTCTCCTGGGCCCAAGCCTTGAACAACGTCCCTGATTCTCTCCCCAATACTGTGTGTTACCCAGGCCTAGTAAGTTAGACAAAGACTAATGTTTGTACGTTTATTTATCAGACATTTCTATATAAAAAGTGAGGTACACAGAAGGTAGGATTAGTTAGTCCCTGGGGTAATTGGGCTTAAGACCCTTGCTCAAAAGCCCAATGACAAAATCACTCTGGTGACCAGAGGATGTGAATCAGCAATCTTCCGGTCACAAGCACAGAGTCGGATAAGATAGAGCTACACACCACATGGAGGCCCAGACACTGTGTCTAGGGACACAGAGAACGACAGGCATGTGCCTGAGGGTTTGTGTGTGTGTGTGTGTGTTTGTGTGAGTGGGTATACCTTACCTTATGGGGACACAGTGTCCTCACAACATGATGCTTACCTGTTTTTTTCCCTTATGGGGACCAATTTTCTGGTCCCCATAAGGGAAAACTCAATTTAATAAAAATCTATGACTGCAATGAAACAACTAAAAATGCAAAAACTATATGCATTTTCCTTAGTTACTTATGGTTATGGTTAGGACTGGGTAGGGGTTAAGGTTGTCATACTGTAGTTAGCTTTAGGATTTTTCTCAGAGAAATGAAAGAGCGGTCCCCATAAAGATATATTTACCTGACGTGTGTGTGTGTGTGTGTGTATCATTTAGGGGAGGGCTTGTTTAAGCTAAGAAAACCATTGTACACAGCAGGTCTAGTAAGAATGAGAGAAGTTTAGTCCATTCAGCAAACAAGCAAGCTGCTCATTTTTTGCATCCCCTAAGTCTGTGATTTGTCCTCCTCAATAGACTCTGCTTTGTAATCAGTAGAAGACTGAGACCTCACACTTTGTAAGGCTTTTCCTGCTCATCAGAATTTTGGTCCACATGTATATTAGACTACTGATTGCCGATTGCAAGGTCAACATCAGGCAGAAACATTCACTCATTCCCTAGGAACAATGTTGTATCTGGGTAAGACAGCTTTATTTGTAGAATAAGCACCATATATAGTGATACTGATATTTTCTTTGATCAGCTTAAGTTTTAAATAGCTCAGTGTAGTATGAATTAGCAATGTTCTTGTTTTAGTTTCAGAGCTTATAAAGCTCTTGTGTGCATCGCAAATCTCACTGCAGGTGTTGGCACAGTCTTCTATATTTAGCCCAGAACGCTATTGCTATGACAGATAAATGTTGTCCCTAACTTGGATGAAAAGTAGGAAAGAAGTACATGGGGAAACACACAGGACACAGAGGAATGGAAAATATATGGAACAGAGTATCTACGGTTAAGGCTAAAAATCACAATACTGTTCGCCCCAATATTTTACATTGTAACGTTTCAGAATTTGATATTGTTTGCTCTCTAAATATGCATTGCAAGACAAGTTATTACTTACAAAAGATACATCAAGGTTGCCTGTTCGAGTTTTACCTTTAAGCAAGGTAAATAGCCTGATTTGCTCCAGCAAAAAATGTAATATAATGTCACTAGTTAAAAATGTTCAGCTACACGAAGAAATGCAAGCGAAAAGGAAATTAGTGAGTCACTGAATGAAACAACTTGATAGAAACTAGGTAGTATCTATGAAATGAAATCTGGTGGAGGTCTGGTGGAGTTGAGAGGTGCTCCTAAAAATGATATTAGTCATGATGCACACCAAAATATTGTCAAAGTGAGATATTACATCTATTCTTTTCTGACACCCAATTATTCCTGAAGCAGGCACATACACCAGCTTCCTGTGCAAAAGACTGTCTTGGGGTTAGTGTCTCCCCTGCGGAGCAAATCCAGCACAGTGTCACCGCTCAGGATCAAGCATTACATGGCAGAAGACGACAAAAACAGTCCCCCAGATCATTACCATTATTATTTTTGCAAGCACTAACCCTGATCCAAAGCTTTTAATTTGGACTGACAGAGTGTCATCCCTGCAAACACAAAGAGTGCCTGTCACATGGTGTCAGTTGTCAATTCCTGGTGTTTGTGGAGGATGGTATGACCTCAGCAGGTGGGGCACACCAAGCGTGTCTAGGCTTGACAAGTATGTCATGAAGTTGGTGTGGCGGAGAAAGTACTGAGTTTGGACCAGCAGCGAAGACTGCTGTTAATGACTATGACCCCTGATGATAATAATTCTACATTGTGTGTTGAAAGAATTGCTGAAGGACTGATTTGTATTTCATTTGTTCTCAGTTTGTGTGTGTATGTTTGATTAATGTTCCTATTCCTCGTGTTTTTCCTGTCAAAACTTGTTAGCTGTGAACTTGTTAGTTGCAAACTGTTTTGTAACTGAAAAGGGTAATTGCCATAGATCACATTCCTGATTAAAGTACAACAACTTCAAAGGTTAATGATGTATCCTCCAACCTTCCATAATTTTTTTTTTTTTTTTTTACAGCATAGCTATATCGTATTACCATCAGACATGAGCAGCATTTATAATGGGGAAGCAATTAAGCAGCTAACCCTAAATGCATGCAGTGATATCCTAATGTGATTACAGTAATAGGATCTGTCATTTTACTCCATATATTAAACTGTGGCAAGAGCATGTTACTGGATTAAGAGCACTTGTACTATATTTAACTTTTCCTACAAGACACATTTATTTGGATTTCATTTACTCAGTCCTGCAAAACCATTTTGTTTACTTGTTCCCATTTCAATTTGAATAATCCTCCTTCTAACGTAGATTTAAGGAGGAAATGAAACCGCTTCTGGGGATGGCTGTGTGTCTGTATAGTGACTGATTTACGGGGAGCATGTTAATGCTGCAGCAGTGTATTCGTGTAGCTAGTTGTGCTGTATCTAAACAGAAAGAAACAGTTTTATGCTATACCCAGGTATTGTGTTTTTCCTCCACAAATGCACACATTTGTATTTGAAGAATTCTTTTTAAAATAGGGTCGTTATCGGGAACTAAAGCTATAACCTTTGGCTGCCAGTCCTTTATTGAAGCAGCACCCCACCTGCTGTAGAAATACAGCCCAATGCTGTCTTTGTGAGACAGAATCTTACTAATTCCAACATGTGCCGGCTGCATTTAGTCATCTTCTCCAGCCAAGTTTTATTTTTGGCCTTGAGCATAAAATTTGAATAAGCCTCAAATTCAAAAGGGACTCACAAATTTCAGATACATTTCGGATTAACTCTGAGGTGATAAAACCAAAGCCAGTGTGACTGACAGTGGTATAATGGAAGTAAATATAAAATAGTTTACTTGCCAGCATAGAATGAACCAAGACCACCCACTTAAATAGGCTGCATCTGTGTACTGCCTTTGCTTTTGTTCCTCACCTTGATCTATGGTTTTGGTAGCGTGGAATGCTGGAAACATTTTTGAAAAGGCTTGACAATGGCTAATATTTTAATTACTTGTTTTGATTTAATTTTACCATTTCACAATATGGTCTTTCACTATAAAGGCTTGCGTGACCTTCAGTTCACCTCTTTGCATGAAGTTAATTAGTTCAATTATGCTAATTACTCCCACCGTCTATTTAATTATCGTCAGCCAATAGGAGGGACTACAGCACTGCCCCCCCCAGCAAATTGAATTTGCATAAAATGTTTGCCTGCCTGTTTTTATAACATGGCTGGGAGTCACAGGTGATCACAATAACCTGGAAGTCTTCAGGAATTATGCAGCTGTTAAAAATGGGGAAACCTGCGGTTTGCAAATCCTTGTGTGCTGTGCATGTAGATAACGTATAATAATGTTAACGTAACATAAACCAGCACCTCCCACATAAGTGGGCAGCGCCACTGAGATGTTTTGGGTAGGGGGCGGAGCTAAGTTTTTTTTTTTTTTGCCCTTTATGGCCTAATTCTTCCCACCCATGCTGCATATCTTTCCATCACTTTAGGTCAGTTTTGGTTCAAAACAGGCAGGAAACTGGTGAAGGAGACAAACAACTGCTAACCTCCAAAGAAAAGCTTATGTCAGATCCAACAGGGATAATGCTGCGATGCCCTTAAAAAGCCGAATACAAGCAATGTGTAAACTGCAAGATGGAGAATCTGCTTTTGGTCGAAATACTTGCTATACGACAATATTGATACATGCACACAGATATTCAGATCCTTGCCATGGTTTATCCTGTTATGATGTGGTGCTCCATGTTTTATTTTACTCTAAATCCGAAGGTTGGAAGGTACATTTGCTATATGTAAGATGAGACTTTAGAGAATATTTCTGCCACTTAGGCATATCACTACTTAAGGCGTAAAAAAATAGACTGCCATTCAGAACACATACTCAGTGTGCGTTGGAATCAGCTTTGGCACAGAATCGTAAGATATCTTTCTCTCTCTACCAGTGTTTGTATACCAACTTCCTGTAATTTTTTATTAATTTTCACTGGAAGTTTCAAGGTGTGAGAGATCAGCTATGGACTGTTGTCCTCTACAGATTCTAGTAGGACTCAAACCTTTAGGTCATTGAGGGACGTTTAGTTGATTATTCTTAAACCGTACTAGTGTGGCTTGTGTTTCTTTATGCATGTTTTGTAATGATTAAAAATGAAACCCTCTCTATGACTTAAAGCTTCATTAAATGTAAATACCTTGTATGGAGAAACACGTACTTGCACACAAGCCGCTCATGCACATAAACACGGACATCACGTACACAGATAGGCACAGAAACTCACAAACACCTTACATACCACATTAGAGAGAGCACACAGAAATGCACACATGCGTCATTTAAATGATTTTAGTGATTTTGTTTGTCTTGATTTGACATTTGTGTTGAGAAACTGGATAATACTGGTAATACGAGGCTATAACAGGATACACTGTTCTTCATCTATGGAAAACTCTGCTTCAGTAAAAATTTCAGGAGGGTGAGACTCACTCCTACGGAAGTGGTGTCACCCAGTGAATGAACAAACTAGTTTGCTTATTTTATGGGTTCAGCCTCAAACAGTGATTGTTCTAGGCTTGCTGAAAAACCAGAACAGTAGTGAAAGAAAGTTCCTAAGAAAAACCTCAACATTCAGAATAGTGATCAGATATATCAGTACCCGTTGCTGAATTCGGAACGAGAAATGTTAATGTCCAAGGTTTGCCATTATTGTAACACAGCTTGAAGTGTTCTACCTAAGCTGATGTGGAAGCACAGAGAATTCTTGTTTCGAATTTTTACGTCTGATACTGTACTAAAGGAGAAGGTAGGGCTCAAATTAGAAGCAGTGCAACCCGTCTGCTAAGAAAAAAAGAACAGAAACTAGAAGTAACAAAACCATTTTGCTAAAAAAACGAACTTCAGAACTATTTTTATGGCTTTCGGTGTTGCTTGGAAGCAAGGTTCTACTTCTTGCTGCCTTTCCCATGAGGAAATGACAACCAGGAAGTTTAAGTACGCAGCCACTTCCTGTCACGGGAGGAAGCTGATAGACAGCTTTCACTTCTGCTGTACAGAAATCTCCGCAGGAAGATGTGTGTCGAAACTGCATCTTCTCTCTAGATGAGCAGGCAAGGTCACATTTTTGTGAGAATTGTACGAATGGGTCTGCATCCTTGAGCAGTCTGTTGTTAAACCCTTCAGCTGAGGTGCTTCAGTAAAATACAAATTCACACAAATGACTAAAATGATGTAAAGTGTGTGGGGATGAAACACTCAAAATGTTAAGCAACTGAATTATGTGACTTTTTCCCTCTACACAGGAATTTCTTTGGAGCAAGTCAGTTCACATTCCAAAACCACACCTTGTAATTAAATCATGATCTTGACAGCAAGTAGATGAGGCAATATGAATATTGTGTTTACACAGCCTAGCCTAGATGGACCTTGCTACCAGAAACTCAAGCCATCCAGTCAACCAAGCTACACAGAATCCTCATAGCTGTCATACATTACATACCTTTTCATTCTTCGTCATATTGCATCTTGTCATAATTTTCAGTTAGCATTGCATATACCTTAATTCAAAAGGAAACGCTGATATTTTTCATTGTTACGCATTATTGCTGAAAACTTAATTAGTAGCTTACTAACTAGACCGTGATGGTTTAGACATCCCAAGTTAGCTACTTAATTAAACTTTATCGTGAAACGTTTCGCTCACAGGGCCAGTTCTTAATCAAATTGTTTTTCCGCTTTTTTTATTCAAACAACCTTTAAAGGATTACATGAACAAGAGTTAAATAGGTTACAGTAATTTTATTTGGTTAACAAATATTCAACTTCATTAGCAAAAACTGACAATTAATTGGGCTACAAACTATTTAATAATGTATGCAATTGCTTACAATGACATTTTAATGCCAAAGAAAGTCTTGCTGCTTTCCTGTAAGCACAGAAAAATCATAAAGTCTCACGGACTAGATACTTCCATCCATCCATCCATTTTCCAAACCGCTTATCTGTCTGGGTCGCAGGGGGTCCAGAGCCTATCCCGGAAGCTATGGGCACGCGGCGGGGAACAACCCAGGATGGGGTCCAGCCCATCTCACGGACTAGATACTTTTATGTGTGTATTGTCTGGGACTCACAACCTGAAGGCCCAGGCTTGCTAGATACTGGGCAGAGTCTTGTTGCTTCCAGAGTCCCAGCCTTTGTACTCCTGTGATGTCTCATAGTTTTGGTTTGTTATGGTTGTATTTCTGATTTGTAATTCATTCGTTTGATTCTTCTTCTAGTCCCGTCTTCTGACTTTCCATTCCCCTGCTCCACCAATCATATGAACTTATTCTCCAGAGACGTTATTGGGAAATAAACACAGAACTTTTGGCTTGCCAGTCTGTTATTAAGGCAGCATGTCACCTACTATAGAAACACTTCTCCTCTTGTTCTCTTCTTCTCCAGCACACCTTGTTCCGGAACCTGCTGTCCTGTCAGCAGCCCCACACCTCTGGTGGCTAATCTCTTATGCTGTTCTGTCCATCAGACTCAGCGACTGTCCCTCAGTGTCTCTTACGGCACAGGTGGGATGGTCTGTTGGAGGATGCTTTACCTTATGTGTACTCTTTGAATCCACTTTTTGACAAATATTTTTTGATTTTATGAATTAAATGTATTCGTGAAATAAAAGTAGGTCAGCTTGTGTGTTTAATTCAGTATAACAAATAAAAATTTGTGGGAAGCTGGCCTGGATGCAATATAAGAGAACATGGATGGATTGAAATAAAAAATCTTGAGTTTTTTTTAAAACACCGACTGACAGCAGGTAACACATAATTAAGTACCAAGTTATAATGCATGAATTCATTTTATATCAGATAAATTATGCATCTACTGTATTTAAATGTAACTCTTCCACACTGTACTGTATATTATGGTTTGCTGTGAAAGGTTGGTTGTCCTTCAACTCCCTGATGAATTTAATAGGATATAAAAAGAAAAATCCACGATTAATCCAAATTTTTTCGTGATTTCACTGCATTAGTATTTTCTGATTGAATCACTGTGTCTATACTGACCTCTGCTGCTACCTAGCAGCAATGGCTAAGGAAGTAGTTGACTCTTTATTAATATGAAATTATGAGTATATCACGTGCAGGCCAGCAGCGTTTAGTAAAACACAGGCGGGGTGAAGTATACAGTCAAGGGTGTCGGGCTGCAGTGAAAACAAAGTGTCAGGATCTCAGGCGTGAGTAAAAACACGCAGTCAGGGTATTCGACTGCAGTGAATTATGCAGGGATGGTAAAATTCCCAGAGTGTTAGACTGCAGGGTGAAATATACAATCACAGTATCCAACTTCAATAAAAATACACAGACCGAGCATCGAGCGGCAGTGAAATACAATGTCAGGGTGTCAGACTGCTGTGAAATACAACTGTCAGGGCGTCATCCTGCAATAAAAATGCACACACTTAGGGTGTTTCAGGACTGCGGGCGGTATATAGCACGCGCGGCATCCCAAAATCGGACTCTTATACAACCACAGTCCACTGTGGGCAGAAGAAGGCATTGTAGTGCCGGGCGGTCTGAGACGTCGTGAGAGCAGCGAAGGATAAGGAGACTTGCTTGCCGGGGTAGAACAGACTTAAATGTGGCCCCGAAAAGGAGTGTAGCAAACAGTCAATTAGCACCAAACGCAGAATAAACCGGCAAAATTGGGGAGGCTAGATGCTGGAAATCAAGGTACGCATTCAGTGGGTAATTCGCAGAATAACTAGAGACACGCAAGGATTGAACAGGGTTCACACAGGACACGGGTAAATATAGAAGCCATAAATGGGAAATAGAAATATTTACTATAACAATGCAACAATGCTTCAAGGGCTATTTACAAGTACATGCGGGCCATGCTGGGATGTTAATCCCCCCCCCCCCCCCCACCGCAGGCGTTACAATATTAAGAAATGGAGTTAAAGTTTCTTTTGCCCTCACAGCTCCAGGAGGCATTACCATGCTTTGCTTGTTTGTTGTCAGGAAGCTCAGATGTTTCGTAAGAAGCTCAGCAAAAGAAATTGTGAAAAACTAATGAATAGCTATTTCACTCTCAGCCAGATTGTCTTGTGAGCCCCCGTCATTTATTTGATTCTAAGGTTGTATTGATCGACCAGTTAAAGCAAAACTGTTGAGGCAAGGCCTTGCCTTATGTAACTGACTCAATCTGGACAAATGTAAAAGGCAGGATAGTGCCAAAACAAGTCTTAATTATGCTAGATTGATATTATGATAATGAGGAAATATTTCAGGTCATTTTATAGCCCGTCTGCATAATAGTGTACAACGCTTCAAGGAGATACACCTCTGCTCATCAGCTGAGTAACGTCTGGCTTGTTAACTACATAATCAGGTAGATAACCACAATTTTTTAGCGTGAATAAATGTATGTGTAGTTTTCAGGTATTATGAATGTTCATATTTCGTATTTGCATGGCAGCAGAGTTTTTACAAACGGCATCTTTAGGGAGTGGAAAGCTTCTGGGTGATGTATAGATGTTTATTGAACTGATTCCTGATGGGATGACAACAGAAGCATGTGACATAGGGATAGGACAAAGAAACAGGGGGTTCATTGGGGATGGGAATGAAGAGGGTTAGCAGAAGCTCTGTGGAGGAACGGAAACAGAAGACAGCAGAAGGCGGGACACACGAGTGGAAAATCAGTAAATGGACGTCAGGGCAGGTTACATCACTGAGATGTTGAGTGGAGGATTCTGGTTCTGAGTGCGTTTACCACACAGCTCGGTGAATGTGCTTGTTACCTGACTTTGTCCCGGCTGAGGAAATATGCCTGAATGCTGGAAGCAAATATTTCTGACAGGTTTGGCTGACGCTAACATCGCTCACAGAAAACAACCACATATTAAGTCCAGTTCAGAGACCCCGATTCACCCACATTGCATGTAACAATGGATGTAGCCGAAATACGCAAATACTCCTCATAAACATACTTCCAGGTCAACAATTTGAGCCACAGTCCTAGAAGTATGAGGCAAACACGCTAATACATTGAAGATGCATTTTTATAAAAACATATTTTGTGTGATCTTGCCTCCAGGTGGCGCTGCTGATTTTGACTTTTTCATGGCCTTAAAGAGGCCTGTTGCAAGGAGACAGTTTCCGTTTTTTCATCATCTAATAAGCAGATAGATATTTCCCAAGTATGTAAATTGTGCAGAAAATTACTACATAAAAATATAAGGCTAAAAATTGCAGTGTACTGTTATCAACTAATAAATCTCGTATGGGATAGGAATCTGATATTTCATCATACTTTCCTCTGTGACTTTGATTCATCTTTGCAAAATGAGTTATGGTAAAGATGGAAAGGAGACAATGTCCAAAAATGTGGTTCAGGCTGTTGTGGAGCAGCAGTGAATATTTTGACATTAGAAAAATGTCTGTTATGACCGGCCACAACTAAACAGAGGCGAATAGAAATCCTTATCCAGAAATGGAAGAACGGGAAAGGGGGAATTTTGGTGAATTTTGGAGTTTCCAGCACAACTAAAATGAATCATGAAGCTTCCATTCTTTCATTACACAGCAGCTCAACCCCTGTTCAAGCTCTAGTGTATCTGACCACTGTACTTAACCTGAGCTACTTCAGTAAATATACTGCTGGAACGAATAAATATAAACCTGGCATTTCATGTGCTGTTTTCTCTTTGTAACTGAATGTAGAGTAGCTTTCTATGTTGTGTAATGAATAAATAGATAAATATACATAAGTGCTTTCGTATACTAGCCATATAGTGCCTGATTGCCTCTCTCAAAACATTTATAATTTGATGGACGGAGTATATGCTTAATTCACAGCTGATTATTGTTTTTAATGTTGCTGAACAAAAAGCTTTGCAACCAAAGCACATTAATCACTCTTAAAATAATATCTGGATTTGATTATTCCAGTGACATTCTTCCATGTGGCCCTCATTTATTCCATAAATACATTTGATCCTTGAGGAAAACCAAGCATGCCGGCGAGTGACACCACACATGTGGTCACACAGACATAAAAAAAACCCTCTGGTTTGCTCTCAAGCCCTTTTCTGCCAAGGGAATTACTTTGAACCCAAAGTACGGATGAAACCTCAACACTAACCTTATACAGGATAAGAGACTGAGAGAATAAGACAGCAATAGTACTGTTATAGCCCTTCTGTTATGTCGCTAACAATTGTTAAGGGAAGGTGAAATGTTTGACGTCCTTAGTTGTACACTTTGGGATTAGGTGAGCATAGACTTAAACCACATAGTGTTTTAGACTATATTTGGGGTGAGGGTTCATTTTTAACAATCGCTTTTAGAACAGCAATATAATTGAACTACAGAGAGAACATTAGCGGTGGAACATTTGTGGTTATTTTACGGCAGTGCTCTCTTCAGAGTCATAACACAAGCACTTGCACTGAACTCACTAAAGAAAATTTAACTACACAACACCACCCAGGATGCGGTTGATCCCAAGCATGAGAAATTGCAAGTGTGGCGTGACAGCAAGCGATGGAGCTGAGCTGCATGTTTCACTCAGTCCGTGAGACACAACAACCCGGCATTAGCAAGAACATATTATTTTATGTACAGATTTCATGTATTTTACTGTAGCATTGAGACTGCCAGAAGAATCTGACTCTTTTTCTATAAGCACTCTTAACTAATATACATAAAATACACTCTTTTCAATTTTTTAAATACTCATACGTACAAACCAAGGAAAGGGATCGCAAAAAAAGTGTGTTGCATAAGTTTTCAATGCATGCGATTATAATATAACATCTGTTTCATAAAAAAAAAAATCTAATTTCGAGCAAGGTAAATTTGACGGTAAAACTGAACCACGTAGCATGCAATACTTTTAGACAGGCAGAAGGTTACTTGTCAGAAGACATTACATGGTGCTATGTGCAGTGGACCAGGGGTGCCAGCCTTGTTTCATGCTAATGTGTCCAATCATGAAATGAATCTTTTCTGAGAAGATGAAGCAATTACAATTCAACGTTTTATATTTTATAATGTCCACTCAGTGGTATCACTGGCTTGGGGTGGCACGGGAGTGCAGTGCTTAGCACTGTCCCTTCACACCCCTGGGACCTGGGTTCAAGTCTCCGCCATGGCTGCGTGTGTGGTCTTTGTATGTTCTCCCTGTGTTGTCATGGGGTTTCCTCTGGGTGTTCCAGTTTCCCTCCCACAGTTCAAAAATATGCTTAGTTGTGTTGGAGTTACTCAGTTGTTTCTGTGTGCATGTGTACCCTGCAGTGGTTTGGTACCCCATCCTTGGTTGTTCCCTGCCTTGTGCATGTAGCCTCTGGCATAGGCTCCAGACCCATTATAACCCTGAATAGGATAAGTGGTTACAAAAGATGGATAGAGATAGCTTCTAGTCATGTTCTAATTGCTGATTGTTTACATCCATATCACACCAAGGACACTTTTTATACCAAGAAGACATCCTTCCATGTGATCTGAGTAAGAGAACAAACTTGGGCCTGGATGGAAGCCCTTAACCTGCAGCACGTGGGTGAAGTTAACAGGAACCTCTGAGTGTCTCTCTTGTTTATTAGCCCTGTAGCGGCACACAGGCCGTCCGTCCTGAGCCAAGCCGTAACCGCAGCCTCGGTGCAAAACAGCCATCGGAGGAGGAGAGCATCTGCGATTCCTACAAATACCACAAAGGGAGCTGCTGCTGTGCTTGAGCGACTTAAATGTTAGCGCTTTTTAAATAGAATATCCGGCAGTAGAAATGGGTCACACTGAGATGCGTAACTTGTTGAATTTTGATTAAAGTTATGTCAACTTTAATTAAAAATGTTAACCTCCTCAGTCGGTGACTCTTAGTAGTTTAAAGATGCTTAATAAATGTAACAAAGGAGATCACTTTTGGTCATGTGGCATTTCCAGTGACCTCCACCCCAATCATATTTTACAATGGCTACATGGAAGCAAATCTCAAAGAATTTTTCTTCATGTTAGCCCCATGTTAAATTTTAAAAATTTGCAATTATGAGCTGAAGTTTACCGATAACCCACACAAGGTAAGCCTTCACAACTAGTGTTGCACTTCCAGTGCTGCAATCTAAATCTCCATTGACTTATGTTAGACAAGTCATAAGGTCACTTTTTGTTCTCATTACCCTGAAGTATGAGAGGGAAGGTGTTTTTTGTCCACACAGACTGTACAGTGCAGCTGCAGACACTGCTGCATCTGAATAATGATACAATAGACACGGGGCTAAATCTGCTTAGGAATGCTGAACTGTACACCCATACCGTCACATTCCGGCACACGGGACCAGGCGATTCCCTCTTGTGTGCAGCTGGCCGCGTTCCACTTTGTTCACCAGCATGTCTCATCACAATCAGGGCCGAGGCTCTCATTTCCCCGTACGAGGGACCAGTTGATAGTACAGCAGAATCTCTCATTGTGGCTCACAGTCACACTGGTTACTATTAACACAGAAACAGCCCTGAAAGTACCAATGATATAGTCCTGACATAACCCTTATGGCCTTTGAGGAAACCCAGACGGAGACCTAAAATGGTAAATTATATAGCACAGATGCAGTCAGTGAGATAGTCCAGACATAATCCTTTTATAGTCGGTGAGATAATGCAAACACAGTCCATGAGATAAGCTAAATGGTGTTAGTGACATAGCCAGCAGTGTAGCAAACATTTAAACCACTAGTTAAAGGATGCGATTATCTGAGTGGGAACACTATGCCTGTGCAAACTGATGAATGAATAGAGTCTTTATATTTGGTGTATCCAGTGTTGAGGAAAGACAAACAGTGGCCTTGCTTTGTTTACTACTGCAAAAGAACAACCCAGTTTAGTTGCCTATGTGTGGTAACGGCCACACGCAGCATCAGTTTTTACAGCTTTCCCGGAAAACGCCAGCTCCTTCTGGGAGAGACAGACTTCAGTGAAGATTTATCTGCATTTGCCACCAGCAACACTTAAGTTCCACTGTATGCAGTGGAGGGTTTGGCCGTATGAAGATTTCTTTCTCTGGCTGATGATCTGACCGTGTCTGGAAGCATTAATGGAAACATTCTTGTAGGTTTCATGACAGGAACAGGAATCCCCTTGGAATCTGCGGCAGATAGACTTTATTTCAAAGCTTTTTTTTTTTTTTTTTGCCAACAATATACCAAAATGTAACATTCACATATTATTGTTCATTAGACATAAATACCTGTCTTGTTCCACAAAACTGAAAATGTAAGATATAGGGCACATTGTCCTGGTAAAGTTACAAGACTTGTTGTAACTTTCACAATAAACAATACTTCTTGATTATCTAACACTATATAGTTAAATAAATTACATGGGCATATTTTACGAAAATAAAAGGTGTCTGAACACAGGGGGGCAGCGGAAAGTTTTCGAGAATTTGGATCGTCTCCAGTTCATTTGCAGCAGCTAATTAGCCTTTTTTCTCACACATCTGCTTCTTTAATGTGACTTCAATGCTTCTGAGTGACTGTAGCCTGGACCCAACCGGATTTTAATACCATTCCATGTAAAATCTTCTAATTACATCTATAGCACATTCATAAGTATTGGTATATATGTGTACATAAAGCTCATACTTCTGTGGAGCGTTAACCACATTCCTCAGGGGGTTAAAGGTTAAAGAGATGTTGAGTTTGTTTCCGTGCATTCTAGGCTGATAAGTGTCACACCCCCATGACACCGTATCACATGCACATAGATGTGATCCGATGCGTGAACTAGGGACAGAGAGAACTAAGAGTGCAAAGTCAATGACGGATGAGGTTACTGTGCACTGTATATCCAACAGGTCTTTCTACAAAACAAAGACCAACCATTGGGTAAAGTCAGTCTGATTGACGGGATGATGATCCCACCCATCGTTGGGACCCCGTCTCACTGTGTGTACTAACACAGTGCCAGCATTATTATCTGAGTGCTTATTGTCAATGACAAAGAGACAGCAGACATGGAGAGGATGGGGGTGGAGTTCACTAGCATACGATCTTGACTGCCTCTTCTGTAACCATGGAGATGAGGCTGGACCGTGATGTAGCCATTTATAACATGGACCAGTGGAGGTGTAGGCGGGTCTTCTGTAGATCTGGAACAAGAAGGGAATACTTTATTAGATAGATATCACTTAGTAGCTTTGGCTATAACAATCCACACTAAAAGCAAAAAGCTCAGTTAGCATAATGGGCTGAAAGTATAACAGTCTGAAAGTATAGTTAAATAGGAGCATCCGGACTCAAGCACTGCCAAGGGCTCCATACCGTTTACCAATGATAAAAGATACTAGACCATAATTTTGTCAGCAAGATTAATGAATATAATATATTTTAAACAGAATTTTTTTGTTGATTAATACAATTCAAATGTGTTTTTTTTTCTGTGTCCTGTCTGGCACTCTTGCATATGTCCTTTTCCAGATTCTTCTCTGCAGGAAACAGATTAAGGAAGACACTATCCAACAACAACAGTACTGTTGCAGCAAAATACCAGTCATCCAGGGCTAAGACAATGACCCAAACAAAACAGTGTGTTTTAGAGGTTGTCTTGTAATAAATCCCCTCAAAAGGAACACCCACAGGGGCAATGGAGACAGAAGAGCTGTTGAGCAGAACACGTTATCAGACAGGAAGGAGGCTGTACTATAATTTAAAGGAGGATGTGGCGCTCACTGAACGTTAAGCAGACAGGCCCAGAGGTGAGAGCGAAAGACAACCTGCCAAGCCTCACCTGTCCCCCAGACGGACCCACAGATCGCTGAATTGCCGCCTGCTTGCTTTCCTTGGCTTGCCGCGCAGCTTCTTTCTGGGTGGATGGTGGCCCTTCTCTACCTCCAGGGGGCGCTCCTGCTGCTCGTGGAGGACCAGCTCTGGGATAAGGGGAGCTTCCAGCTCTTCGTTCATGGAGGGTGGCCCATGAAAGGGGAAAGAGGGCCAGCGGGGGGGCCTGTCTCTGAAAAATTCGGGGGAAAATACGTGCTTGCAAAAATATTCTGAATGATGCCTGAATGTTTTCTAACATTTTCCCAACGTTTTTATGGATTTAGGCACAAATATCATTATGGACACAGACTTGCAATCTGGTGATTTGGGGGTCAAGTATCAAAAAGGGTGGTTTAGTTATATCCTTAAGAATTACACATTTGCTACACAGCCAAACTCATTTAAAGGCATATTAAAGCGACCTTTTCTGCGTGGTGCTGAAGATCAGGACGTGGGATAGAAAACATTCATTTCTAGAGACCGCGGATCTCCTTGGAAAAAGATGAATATGACATATGCGTTCCATGTGCCGACTTCACACTATCCTCTCTGTTATGTAAGAGAGGCGCCATTACAGTGGGGAAGCCCCCAAATGTTTGACTAAGTCCCAGTTCTTTCCATCTGACCCCGTGGGACCTTGATTTCAAGCCACAGCCTTGGGTAATTCGCACACTGCCAGCTGTGCCACTGGTGCATTCATACTCTATTTCAGAACAACTGGAATTAGAAATGATGCTGAGTTTATACACTTAAGCAACCAGCATGTTTACAAAAGTACATTCCACACACTTAACATCTGTATTAATTTAGATTCCAAATATCGATGTAGATTCCATCAGAATATTAGCTTTTTTCTTACATAAGCTTCTTCCGCAGGCCAACCACGTAGGCGGAACATTTGCTTGTGAAATAATGATTGCAACCATTTTTTTGATTTTTAAGCAATTTAAATTTTAAGGGGACTGGAATATAATAACACCTTTCACACTAGAGGGCGCTCTCAGACCAGGAAACTGTACTGATTCACACAGCTTGTATCATGAAGGGAGGCAGGATATCATATAATCTTCCTTTTTGTAGAATCAGCAAGTGGCCCAAGGATTACAATACTGTATCTGTGAGCATTAAGCAATTGTGTCAAGATCAATCAGGGGCTTGGTAGTTGTGTGTTTCATGGGCAAGTATAATGAAGCATAAAATATGTGAGTTGCTGTTGAGGAAAAGTTTCTGGTAAGCAAAGAAAATAAGTAGTAATGTCTGATGTTCAGGTACCCGTGGTGGTTACAGAACCAACCTCCTCGAGTCAACAACTGAACTCCTGCATTGCATTTTTTTGCCAAGTTTATTTTTGTTTTTTTTTATCATCTCCAGAATCTCCAGCAAATGGGCCCATTACTTAGAGAGAATTATGAGCCATTTGCTCCAATAAAGGTTCAGTTGCCTTTCTTGCATCCCTGAGCTGAGATCAGAGATAGACGTTGGCAGCGAGGTTCACATAATGAGCTGTAGACGTTTTCCATTTGGGGAAGGCAAGCTTCAGCTGAGCTGAATAGAGGCCGAATTTTCACAACAAACTGAGCAGGGCTCTGCATCTGGTTTTGGTCTGGAGAGTTTGGAGGGGGGGGGGGGGCGGTGCATTTGTGCAAGGAAAGACTCCATGTGAAAACCAGTCCGAGAAGCAAAAGACAGACATAAACAAACAGGCCTGCCTGTAACTGTAAGCCGTCACCGCGGTGAAAAACGGGCCCAGGTACAAGGACCGAATCTTAACATTAAACAAACACAGCTTCGGTGAGCTTGTCTCACATCCCTTCAGCTGTGAGATTGATGTGAGCACCAGACACAGCTTAAAATGATTCACTGCCGTCCTACTTCAAGGAAGCCCAATGTATACCTTAAATGACCTTCCAGGTTTACAGGTCACCAGGGCTTGTAGATTGTTTTGGCCGAGGTTAACAGGTTAGGCCACGGCCAGGCACTTTGAACCAAAAGCAGGAAGCACCATAAAATACACGATCAACCTTTGTATTTTACGTGATTTATGTTGCTCTGCAGATGTATTTTTCCAGAATGTAAGTATTTTAGTATTTTACATTTATTCAGGTATATGGATGGACTGAAGCGATTAATTACATTTGTAGGATATGATGCAATTTCCCCTCCCGTAACTTGGACTTTAATTCTTTGCAGACAAAATACCAGTTTATTGACCACCATGCTCCCTTCTGCTGTGGTTTTGAAACCCCCTACACCAATGGAGGTGCCCTGCTCATGTTAAGGGCCAGCAGTGCTGGACTTCCTAGATGCTTCCATGGTTATTCAGCAGACTCAGGTAGACGTTACCAGTCAATATGTGGGTGACTCCAACTCAGTGAGGGTGTTAGTACCTGCTGGTAAGCAAGTGTGACTGATTACCTGTAAATCGGCTCCCCCGCAGGTGTGTGTTCCACTTCGTAGCCTTGACTGCGTAGCACATCGATCACTGTATTATTGCCCAGAAAGTGACCTGCAAATTAAATATGAGTCACTTGTTGCCAACACAGGCGTTTAGAAAATTGTTTTTTTTTTTTTTTTTTATAATGCCTTTAAGGTGTTTTATTG
This sequence comes from Isichthys henryi, assembly GCA_026776945.1. Taxonomy (NCBI): domain Eukaryota; kingdom Metazoa; phylum Chordata; class Actinopteri; order Osteoglossiformes; family Mormyridae; genus Isichthys; species Isichthys henryi. The sequence continues at coordinate 10,481,906 of JAODJX010000042.1, forward strand.
AGGCTGAATGCTGAGTCTGCTCTGGTGTTATGAAGGTCCAAGTGGGATCGTGCCAGTCTTCATAAAAATAGTCAAAAGGAAAGGTTTTGGGGGAGAAGGTGTGCCGTGTCAAGCCAGTACAGGATATGTGCATGTTATTCATAGATGGGATGTGGTTTTTGGGCAGCGGTTTTAGAAACATAGTTGTCTGATATCTGTTGTGAACTGAGATGGTAAAAAAACTAAAAAGATCAAACCTGTAAGATGTATGAACTTCATGTGACCGTTTTGGGATTTTGGAGAATAGTAGCAAATTCGCTGTGAATGAGTGAAGCAGGCGGATGATTCTCGGAGCGAGACGTTCAAGTTGAAGTTAACATCGAAAATAAACGGGTCACGTTAATGTGCAAGATGCGTTCAGCTGTGCCGTACGATCCGACCACACCCCTGGCTTTTATGTGGATCCAGATGTCAAACCTCTGGAGGCCAGCACATTAGCCGGTCTACTGGCTGATGGTGGCCAGGCTGTGCGCCAGAACCAGGACAGTTAGCTTTTAACAGGGGCAACAACCAGGAGCAAAAATGCACTTAAAGCCTGAGAAAATGCTAGGGGATTTCAGAAAGAAACCGGCAACTCCCGGGACAGGGGTGAACTAGCTGTAAACAGAGGCCGCTCAAGACAGAAGATACATCACTGACTAGAATTCATCATAAGTCATATTTTATCTCATTTTTCACACTCTCCATTTGATGTATGACTACAACCCTGGAATGAGTGGGGATCTGGAAAGAAGCAAGATAACGGGTGGAAAACTGTTCAGTCGGTATAAAAACGTAAAAATGATCAGTTCATGTTTCGATAGGAGAGCCTTCCCCAAGTGGAAAAATACCCAGCGGTAAATACCCTACAGGTTAATTGGGAAGCCAAGACGTCACAGTAGATAAAGACCGCAGCTGCAGCGCTGTTGTAAATGGAATGAAATCACAATGCCAGACAGCACAGGAATGCTGGTCTCTGAAATGCACCGTTGAAGAGTATCAGTGTCCCAATCAAAGCCCGCACAGATTACCTTAAGCCCCACAATGCTTTTCTGAGCGTGCATCTGCTTTCCTAGGCCTCACTGATAACCGAGAAAAGCCTCCAACGTTTATGATGCTCCAAATGTAAAGATAAGGCCTTGTTCTGGCAATGAAGTCTTTGTTGAGCATTTCCTGGATTTTCACTGATTGTTTAAGAATGACAGCAGACAGAAGGCCAACTCAGTCTCTCCGAATCTGAGGGTAAATCAGTAAGTAACTTGGGTCAGCCCAAGAGCAGCCAGGTGCAAGTCTGCAAAGATTACGGCGGCTTGTTTCATTAACCGAGGATAATGATCAACTGCGGCTTTGTCTCTGGCAGGTTCTCTCTGCTAAAGGCCCTTTCGTTGACATTTTCTCTCTCCTCGGTGCAGAAAATGGGTAATCATGGACCTCAAGTATCTCCAGTTTTATTTCATACATTGTTACATTTTCAGGTCCTGCATTGCTCGTAATCTATCACTGAAACACCATGACCCGGTGTCACTGTCTTTCATTTCGGGCAATATTAGGTTCCTTTTAAAGCACGTAATATTTATTACTTATCTGTCATACTGTAGGATTATTTCCCTTGAGAAGATCAGCTGATTCCATACATAGTAATTGTAAAAGTACACCGGTATTCTATTTAGAATGAAACTGTTTATCGCCTTATCTGCTGTGTTTACGCTTTCTGGTGATTACACCTATTATAGAATCCATTATAACTGCCAGTCATTCTAGAAGCAGTATAATTAATGACTTTAAAGACCAAGAAGAAATTATAAACAGGAACAGTGGGTGGACCACCATGGATTTGTTTGCCTGCCAGCATTAAACAGGGAGTAACATCATCCAGTAGGAGGTGTAGGAATTAAGGGCCTTTCATAGTTTATGAAATGAATTTGCTGTTGTACATTTATGCACATGGTTACCATGAAACTCCTTTAGCAGAAAGATCCAGCTGCATAAATATTTATGTTGTATAAGCTGCTCTGGAGGAACGTATCTGCTTAACAAATGAATAAGGTAATAAGTTTGTTAATAACATTAGAGAGGGTTTGTCCTGAGCAGAAAATCTACCTCTGGCACAGGCTGTGTACTTCATACTCTGCCAACCAAAGCAAGGAGAAACAGCGAAACTTGAAGAGCGACCAACATGTTGCTTGTGAAGGAGAGTTTTATGAGTGTGAGGCATGCAAGCTCACATCAGACCCTTAAAAAGAGTGTTGCTGAAGGAAAACCGAGGCCTGTGATCTTTTGCACTGCAATAAATTTTATCGCTGTGGGAATTTGTTTCGTACGGTGCTTCAAAAATATAAAGCAGAGCATATGAGGACATTAATATGATGCATAAACAAAACATATAAATAAAAAAAAACAAATAAATAAAGGAAGCTGTCTTCATAGGACAGGGGCTGGCTGTGGGATGCAAACAGGAACTGAAACGTGAGCCTGGAGACCAGTTTACCTCATGCTGTGACTTGAGACTCAGACTCCAGGAATACCTGCTCTACCTGAAGTACCACTGCATCTCTAGAGCAGGTCCTGGATGGCATAATTAAGCCCCAAAGCCACTGTCTTGAAGCTCGGGGTTACACAAGGCACCGTCACCCCCATCCAGCCCAATCCAAAAATTGCAACATACAATCTGCAATTTAAGACTGTGAGCGGAAAGCTGCACTGTTGTATTTATGTCAGATTTCATTTATGAGGGGATTCCAATGGAACGACTACATCTGACAACACGGAAATCCACCTACACATTAGGGCGGCCCGGTGGTTAGCAATGCTAGCAAAGCAATTCTTCAAGGATGGCGGTTTTAATCCCTTCCTTAATCAGTATTGTTTGGGTTTCCTCCCACAGTCCAGAGACTATAGGTGGCTCAAGACCCTATTAAGGGGGCTTCAGCCCCTCTGAAAAATGGTATTCCTGAAACCATGTAGTGATCTGTCCCGGGTTGTCGTATTCATTTCATTCCCCTGGCTTGGCGAACTTTATCGTGGGGAAGCCCCCCACCAAGGCAAATTTAATCATGGGGAGGGGGGCTGATGCCCCATATTTCTTCAGGGGACTGAGCCCCCCTGAAGGTCAAATCCTAGAATCGCCCCTGCCGGACACATACAGTCTGGCAATCCGGCACCATAATATGCGCGAGTCCATGCCCTGCGATGGGCAAGCATCCCATCCATGCTATACTCCAGCATCCCAGCCTTGTACTCTGTGCTACATGTGGCCACACCTGAGACCTATGACCCTGACCAAGATATGCAGTTAGAAGACAGGCGGATGGACTTACACACTAACCCTAACCCTAACCCTAACCCCACAAACATTAACCCTACTGACTGCACTCTCTCTGACCTCCCCGACTTCAGTCACACTAAACCCACGCAGCTGGACTCTCCTTCATTAACAGCAGCACGAATGAAGCAGAGCCTCTTTCTCACTGGTAGATATACTCACACAAATCACTGGTAGATATACTCACACAAATCACTGGTAGATATACTCACACAAATCACTGGTAGATATACTCACACAAATGCAAAGGTTTGTTTATTGGAGAAGGCAAATTAATTCAAATTAAATACTGAGGAGTACATGACATTTTGGTCCTCAAATGTGATCTATGCAAACCAAACCCCTCCCCCCGCCCCACACACACAGACACACACGCCTGTGGCCACAAGAGGAGAACTCAGCCTTCTTCTGGAGAAACGTAACAGTTTCCCTTCACACATTGTTTCACTGGCAGCAGAAATCACTTTGGATTTATACCTGTCTGTTTTGCATTTTTTTTCTCAGTCTGTCTAAAATTACCGCGGTCTGGATTGAAAGTGTACCTACCATATATACTGTTCCAGAAATGTGTCGTTTTTTTCCTCAGATTCCTCAATTTGAAAAAAGAAGACATAAGAGAAAAAGGCCAGTACCCCAGGAGAAGAACTGTGTCTCATAACCACAGTGTGAGGCCGGGAACCTGGGGGCCTGACAGTCAGCTGGTGTTACAGTGTCACATGGGGCAGAGTGACCACAGGTAGCATATAAGTGACCTAGGCTACAAGCGTCAACCTAAAACATAAAACAACTCAAAGCACACTAATAAATCTCCTGTTTAATAAAGTGGTATTGTTTTTAGCTCCCAAAATTTATGATTTCTGTACTTACTCAGGAAACCAAAATTCACAGGGAGGTTATGAAACCTTTTGAATTTTGGTTTCCATAGAAACTGTTCTGATGATGCTGACATCACCTGTGGTGTCAGTTTGCCGCAAGCTGAGCCATGGAAAGTCATGCTAATCTCATAAAGAAATAAAAAGCATGTCTACTGATCAGATTTAGAGAGAAACAGATAGCAAAAAATGCTGAATGAATTAAATGAATAAACGCCTGTGTGTACAAGAAGCTATTCAGTTCAGATGGATTGAGTGAATAATACTGGCGCAGTAAACTGCGCAGCCAAGCCCAGTAAGGTCTCTCGGCGAGGTAAACTGCGCAGCCAAATCCAGTAAGGTGTCTCGGCACAGTAAACTGCGCAGCCAAGCCCAGTAAAGTCTCTCGGCACGGTAAACTGCGCAGCCAAGCCCAGTAAGGTCTCTCGGCGAGGTAAACTGCGCAGCCAAATCCAGTAAGGTCTCTCGGCACGGTAAACTGCGCAGCCAAGCCCAGTAAAGTCTCTCGGCACGGTAAACTGCGCAGCCAAGCCCAGTAAGGTCTCTCGGGACGATAACCTGCACATCCAGTCCAAGTACGGTCTCTCGGCAAGGTAAACTGCACAGCCAGGCCCGGTAAGGTC
>JAODJX010000042.1:10492677-10504425 GCA_026776945.1 Isichthys henryi
CTGGAGGTGAGCAACATGCTGTCATCGCTGCTTACTGGAAGCGGCTCTGAACTCGACGGCTTGGGCAGGCTGGGGAACTATGCCTTGAGTCTTCAGTAGAAAGAAAAAGCCTAGGAGGGGTGGTGGTTGTTTGGGGGTGTGAGGGGGTTTGAATCTAGCATTCCTAACGCGATCCAGCGGATCTAAATGAGAGGGACTCGCTTTAAACCACTGAGCTCTTTTATGACTTTCATTGCCTGCATGGGTAAGAATGATGACAAACACTTCCTTTGAAAGCGCAATGCACACCCATAGCGCTCGCAATTAGCGTCAGCTCAAAACAGGTGTGTTGGCCTCTCAAAAAGAGAAACAATCCAGATCTGCTCTGTTTTAAAGGACATAAAGAAGGCTGTCAGAGGCTCCTCTGGAGGGGGTGTGGCCAGTGATATCGATGAGCCCAATCTAACCCTAACAGTAGGCTGGCCTTCTGACCCACTGATTTACTGAGGGCTCAACTTTTACACAAGCAATGGGAGATCAAAGCTTTTTTTTCCCCTCTCCTTCAAGCACTGGGCAGCGCTGGCACCAGCTGCGGTCTTCAAGTGGGCGTGTTTAAAGAGCAGGGCGGGAAAGGCAAGCTCCGCTGGACTCTAACAGACAGGCCGGCTTTTGTGCGTGTGTATGGTCCCTCTGCCTCCCTTTGAACTTTGAAAAGGAAAAAAAGAAAAAATTCAAACACAACCTCCACATTTGAAGTCTGTCCTTTCAATGCGTGCCAAGGAGAGTCTATTGTCCTGGATAATTTGTGAGCTTTCTTTGATGCGCGGTGCCCACATTTGAAAGAAAATAATAACCTTGTTTATACATGCCCTAGCCTTCCGGAACCAGCCTTAGTTAGAGTTACGCTCGCCCAATGGACTTACACAGGACTTAAGACCATATATTTGGTCTGACAGTTAATGTTTCAATTCTAAATGGGTCACCCAGGGAAGAATAAGCGATTTGTTTTATGGGAGCTTAAAGGTTCATGGTAGGTCTTTCATAGCCAAATGCATTTAAAAACACTCTAAGACATCATCAACGAATTAGAAGAAGTCTTATGATAAATATTGTCATATTTACACCGCATTGAAAAATATTCAACACTAACTGCATCCTGTTTTAAAACAACCACTAGGGGAGCACTAATATACAAGCACTTGAAACCAAATAATATTAATGAAACACTTACCTCATTCTTTAAATCAAAATCAAAATACTAAACAAGAAAAAAAATAATATATATATATCAATTTCTTGGTCCATATATAGTTAGGCGTATATATATCACATAATCATAGCACAGATGCTGGCTTACTAAAATGTACCAGATATATTTAATTTAATACATGGCACAAACCAATGGTATAGGCAGCTGGTCTCAAACGGCAGGAACACAAATTAAATAGGGTGTGAATCTTTTGGACAGGCCTCATGTATCAGCAATCTCAGTATCACCCGAATACAGGAGGCTGTGCTTCTTAATGTAGTTCATTAACATCCACGCTTCCACCAGCAGGCACTCAAACCATCACTGTGTCCAGGCTGCCCCAGTGTCACTGCCAATCAGTGAGAGTTCAGTGTTAGTAGCATTATGAGGTCGGGATGGGGGTGGCAGGCAGGTGGGGGGGACACTTTGCTATACGACTCGCGTGTCAGCTGCACCTCCCACAACGCGGGGCTTTCCCCTGGGATTCAGTGAGTCCCCTATGCAGTGTGAGAAGCTGCCTCCTTGTATGCCACTGCGAAGAGTATGCTCACACCGGTGTAGACGTTGCAGCTTACTGTGTACACTCGGCCAGCAGGACTAACAAAGACAGCACCTGCTCCCTCTAATCACACCCTCCACAAAAGACCTGACCCTCCCCATCCTCTGCCAGGCTCCCCCATGACCAAACGTCCGCATGTTCAGTGCACGCGTTCAGTTAATCTAGCTATACCAAGCTGTGAACCAACATAAGAGGATCCACTGCCTTGCTATGCATTTGCGGTGGTCTGCGGTTCTCTGAATTATCATGAGTGCTTATGACCTGCTGTTTTTGCAATGAAATGCATGTGACAGACAACCGGTCACTGGAAAATGCATTCAAAGGACAGTTAACCAAAGCAGGGATGCTGCACTGCAATCTGTCCCAGAAGGGCAATCATCTGCTGGCCAGGTGAGAGCCCTGCCACACAGAGAAAGCCGCAGCAGGCTACTCTACAGTGCTCACTAATTAGCCTCTTTCATTAAATCCATTACTATTTCAAGCCCATACACTGAATTATGTGCATCCTCATTCTAAAAGCAAACTGACAGCATTACAGGAAGGTTGTACGTTTTCCTGGCCTGAACACCGTTAGCTCCATGCCAGGAAGGTAACTCAATAAAAGCCTGGTCTACAGCTTCTTACCAGCTGAAGGGATTTCTTACTGATCTTAGCTGTCATGACTCCCCTCAGTGCTGTCAAAGGTGTTTACAGCAGTCGGCTCAAACGGTTCCATTAGTACAAGATATACTAGATGCCGTTGTGTAATTCCCTTCTATACTGTGCCTTTATACAAATCACAACTTGTCAGTAATATAATTATGACAAATAATCTTCAAATCAGACGTGTCCACTGACACAGTGATTCAGAGGGAGGCCATAAATCCCCCCCCCCCCCACCGGCTGGTTGTGTGCATCTGAGGGCAACCCTTCCTTTTACAGTCCCGTAATTACTAAGCAATTACCCAGTAAATATATGGTAAATTATAGTATATTACTGGTTAATTACTGCAGGCAGAGAAACTACAGCAAAAATATCCACTAATACCTTTAAATTCTGGTACCTTTAGATAGTCATGTTTTACTAAGTATCTTTATAGAATTTACATGGTACAAGTGTGTGGTGACTGCATGGAAAAGGGAACAATGTATTACAAAATATATGGTGAGGGCACTTAGTACATTGTAGATACATCTACAAGAACATACCTAATATTTAAGAAGATGTAGCATGACAGTAGAGGAGAACAGTTCCTGGAGGGGTTGTTACCAAGTATCTATAACGTAAAATTTAATAAGCCCTTTATAAATGGGTGCATCCGTGGACAGTAAGTATGCAAGAAAAAGTAATGCATTGGAAAGTTTCCAGATCTTAATTTCCAGATAGTACATAATGAAACTTGGGCTGGTACCAACATAAACCTTGGATTGAATAATTTGGATTGATGAGTAATGAAGGAGGTGTTTCTAAGACTTGGTTGTCTACTTTCCTAGGAAGAATGCAATTACATCTGAGTTATTGCCAACCTAAACTGGTCACACTACACATTACTTAATTAAAGGACATACATTTTTTAGCATTTCTGATCTAGTTTCTCTGCATTTGTCTACTTACTACTGTGGTAATTAATCAATAATAAACTATAATTTATATATATTTACGGGGTAATTACTTAGCAATAAGGGGATTGTCAAAGGAGGGGAACCCCGGATGTGTGTGGAGGAAGCATCTGCTCCTGATGTATGCATGGATTCCCACCCATAGTCCAAAAACATGCAATGTGGTGAGCTGGTGGGAATGTGTTCCCAGTGACGGGATGACATCCCATCCAGGAATCTGGGTTGTTCCCGACCTTGTGCCCGTAACCTCCAGGATTGGCTCCAGACCTCCCCCTCCTCAAAATCCTAAATAGAACAAGCAGTGGAGAATGGATGGATTTTATTAATTTTCATGCGATAGTAATGAATTTTACCATGTTGGGGAAGGGTGAGCTGAAGGGCCCCATGGAGGTGCTCATGGCGGGCCCCATTGCGGGCCCCATAGCAGGCCTCATGGCGGGTCCCATGGTGGGCCTCATGAAGGTGCTCATGGTGGGCCCCATTGCTGGTCCCATTGCTGGTCCCATTGTGGGTCCTATTGCGGGCCCCATGGCAGGCCTCATGGCGGGCCCCATGGCGGGCCTCATGGAGGTGCTCATGGCGGGCCCCATTGCAGGCCCCATTGAGTGCCCCATGGTGGGCCTCATGGAGATGCTCATCGCGGGCCCCATCGCGGGCCCCATTGCAGGCCCCTAATGCCCCCATAATGCCCGCTGGTCAGTACCGGCAGTGTCCTGGACAGCAGACTGTGGCACTACAGTGTCATTATTTCCTTTTTTTGTACTGCTGATGTATATTTATCCTCTGGAGTTACAGATGGAAATCAAGGCTGTCACCAGGAAGCTCCCTTTAAAACTAGCACGAAATAAATGATTTTTTTAGGCGGCACATTATCCAGATTTCACATAAAAAAAATTTTTTCCAAAGTACATATCCACTTTTGATACATATATCGCCTTCAGGATGCATATAATTAACGTAAATATGCAATCAGATAATAAATGGGAGGGAAATTATCTTAATGTCTCGCCAACCACATTCACCCATAAATTTGCGAATGAGGAATGTGGCATTGAAACGCATTTCTCTCCTGCTGTCTTCATTTACAAAGTACATAACTCAAATAACTCACAGCTCGCCATGGAAAATAAAATCGCCATTACCGAAAAGCCGGAGTATCACAACAGCAAAAATTATTACAGTTGCTTCTTCCAAGTGCCATTTGTCACTGGCATGATTTATTTTTTTAAATAAATGGAATTAAAATTACTTGATTAAGCTATAGGCTGTCTATGGTATATCACTAAAGGCCATTAAACATAAAACAGATCACGCTTTCTGATGTTTGGAATATGGTAATACCGGAGTAAATGAACCCGGCACAATGAGGTTTGGGCTTCCATTGCCATCTTTGCATGACGAAGTATACTGTGAAGGTCTGAACCTTTCCCTGTGCCAGACACCAGCAGGCCCACAGGCTGCACTTAATAGGGTCCATGTCGGAGTCATCTTCCTTGACTTGCTAAAACAGAGGCATCATACAGCCAAGGCAGATAATATCCAAGAATGCTCTGCATTACACCTTTAATAACATTTTCTCTTGGTTTTCACTAAGTACTGAAACGGCAAAAATGCAGCATCAGGTACACAGGACTAATTCTTTGTCTGCATCTTGGCACATATTTCTCCAGTGAGACCTGGGGTCGCCAATCTGAAATGAAGTGGGTTGTGTTTGCGGCGTAAAACATTTAATATTCCACACCTCGACAGCAAACAGTGCAATTAACACGCTAATTAAAATCCCCTGCCTTTCAGGGGGGGGGTCAGCCTGGGGAACAGGCTGTTTTGGGAACTTTAACAAATACACATAATTCCAGCTGGCGGTTTGTGTATTTTTTGTGTATTGAGACTGTTCATTGCCGTCTGACTATATTTTGATGCTACGCTGTGGGAAATTTTAATAAGTTAGCTTTCTGTGTCATTGCAATGCTGTCCAGGCCCCGAGTTCCAGATTGCAATGGAAAAATAAATAAATCCCACATAGTTCATCCTTATTTGGCCCCTCGCTTGGCACAATAGCAGAAGAACAGCACAGAAAAGCTGGATGGAGACAAGTCATCCAACCTACTGTTATGCAAAGTAACATACAGTAAAAGTGCTTCCTTCTGTTATTGAGGAATTAACCCTTATTTGATGTGTAACTGTGTCTAATTACCGGCCTTATCAGTTGCAGATGGGCTTTTCGGTTTGAGCTGAATGGCGACCGCTGAGCGTTTTTATGTGAGAGGTGTGTGGCCTTTTCCAAATGAGCAAAGCTTTCTGGAACCTAGCGGGAGCCACAGTCATTACAGAGCAGGTGAACAGGACAAGGACATAGTTGGACGTTGGTTCCTCAGATGTAAGAAAAGTCACTGTGCCCATGAACAGGAAAGGAAGAGCCACTCTGTTTTACACTGTCCCTTTGATTTCACAATCACACATTGGGAAGGTCTCTCTTCCATTCAGATCAATTACGGTTGATGAGCTTTAAACGTCCTTCTCAGGTTACATGAATGAGGAGGCAGGCGTTAGGCGTGAAGGTGCAGCATAAACCTCTTCTGCATTTTCAAATATTACATTTCAGTTTCATTATACTAAAATCCGGGAAATGGCTGAATGTTAGTTTAAAAAAAAGTATTATACGAGCTCACATTTTGTTCACATTTTACAGGAGAAAAAGACTAGCAAAATTTGCAATAGGGTTTTTTGAATATCACTATGAAATACGTTGAAAGCTTGATTATTTTGAAGTTGTATCATGCTCAGTGCTAAGATAAATAATCATACTCTATTTATTTCAAAGGACGTACTTATCTTTCTCAGAGAATTATTGCATTTGTCTTGCAGATCATAGAGAAACAGCTGTCCAGGACTCTGCCAATTGTGACACGTTTCCATTATATTTATAGTGAATCATTCTTGCTTTTATTTAACATTAGCAAGGAGGCGAACCTGGAGAAAAGCCACCTACAAGGACACAAGCGCATGCTTTTATCTCCATGACTACAGTTTCTGTGAGAGACTCTGCATGTGTTCACTAGCAAAGACAGTGATGCGTCAGCAGAAGTTGCAGGCCCAAGCTGGTCTGCGGCAGGATCTCACTGGACTACAGTGACTTCAGCTAAAAGGATAAAGATGCTTCGGGTTTAAACGTCATTCTGGTTCATCCGCACTCAGGTCCCCAAGGTCATTTCCAGGCTTTGTTTTCATCATCAAGTAGCCTCAATGAACGTTTTACTTTTATGTCTATGTTAAATGCAAAATAGCCAGCCGACTAAAACAAAACCCATCTGACTCACATGAGCTAACAAATGCTAACTCTCTGTCCTTATCACATTTTTAATACTCCATTGAAAATCATCATCAATCACAAGTCATTGTGTTATTCTCCGTCTGTGAAAGCACAAGTTAAATGACCTGGTTTATGAAATTCTGGTGCCCATTAGCTGAATGACCGACAGCTTATCTTTTAACCATGAGATTGACGTGGAGCAAAATTCTGGAGGATTGGAGCCCGTTGATCGCTTATAGTTTGGCCAATATCTGAAATCGGGATATAAACTCAATCTTAATGCTAATGTTATTAGGCGGTATTAGTGAGATTCCCCAGTTTTAATGTCGTCTCAGAGAAATGCAGACTCAGACAACCTTCAGCTGAGTCATTTAAGCAAGTGACTGGCTGGCCCATGGCGCTCACCTTCTGCTAGTGTTTTCAAATAAACGTATTTCACAATATTTTTTGAAAGGCAGCACATCAAACGTGAAATGCCTAAAAAAAATCTGTCTCGCATGGTATGTGTCTCTATAAATAACAGCTTGTGATTAGACATGGCCTCAGATTTTCAGATATTTTTGTCTTAAACTTCTTGTCATCTTCACCTACAGGCAAAAGTGAGTTTGTAATTAACGGGCTACAAGATGCCAAGCAAAAGAGCAGCGCGTTTAAGAAATAAACTCAAGAAGGCAATAGCCGCAGTTATTGGGACCGGGCTTACGACCAAAGTAAATAAATACCAGGCTGTACAAGAGATTTTTTTTAAAACTGCACATAAATTCATGTGTCAAGTAAAGCGTTTGAGGATTCAACATACATTTCACTGACAAATATCTTCTGACACTGTACTGTGACATTATAAGCCAAGGCATTTACCACATAATCAATCCATTCTTACATAAATTTACGACTACAGTATACACTGACACACGAGCACACAGACACACACACACACACACACACACACACACACACTGACTTTCACTACTCAACAGATTAATGATTAAATAAAGAACTTAACATCATCAGATACAGACCCATTAATGCCCAAACTTAAATCCACACTTGCCTCTTAATGCCTACATTCACCCTTAAATGTACTTGCTTACCTGATACTTTCTGTACAACCTGCCAGAAAGCATTTCTGTATAGCTACTTTACGTTATTTTAGTGTGGCATCTACCTACGTGTAACAAACCAGAGAATGAGCTTCCCCATTGTGTATCTGGCATGTACAATAGAAGATTTCTCTCCTTGAGGGCACAAAGCCTTACTTGCACTGGATCTCATGCGGGAAAACCGCAACAGTGATTATAGTCGGCCATTTCATTGGATAGACTGTCAGTCATGAGAGGCAGCCTATGATTGGATAGACTGTCAGTCATGAGAGGCAGCCTATGATTGGGTAGGCTGTCTGTCATGAGGGTCAGCCTATGATTGGGTAGGCTGTCAGTCATGGGAGTCAGCCTATGAGGGTTTAGCCTGTCAGTCATGAGGGTCAGCCTATCAGTGGGAAGGCTGTCAGTGCGGAGAGTCAGCTTATCGGTGGGCAAACCTTCATTTTGGAGATTACGGCTTATCATGGGACTGGCTGTCAGTCATGATGACTTGCACTACACACTCACCTGGGATAAGCTGAGTCCATTCAGTGGGTGGCACTGCTCCTCCACCGTCTCCACAGCTCCCGTCCTCTTCCTGGTGCGCTCGGCTTCCTGCGCCAGGTAAAGGTCGAGCACAGGGGCTCCCCGGGAGCGGACGTCGGCTTCTGTCAGTCCGTTCACCATCAGCATGACCCACACGGGCCGTTTGCGTTCCCAGTCGCCAGCCATGGCATTGAACAGGTACTCTGCATACAAGCCCCGCCCACGCTGGGCCGGCGTCATCCAGGAGGGCAACATTAGCCTGACGTACTCCAGGTGGCGCTTGAGCCTGCCATAGAGGTCACCGGGCAGCACGTCACGCAGGTGTCCCCCGCGGGGCAGCATCTGGCAGCGGGCCAGGTCAGCGATGGTGGAGGGATCTGTCAGGTCCAGCTCAAAGTAAACCACGCTGCTCTCCTCAAAGGCTCGCTTGGAATTGTCCGGGATGAAGTCCCACACCCGGGTGTACGGGACATGGATGGTGCCGAAAAAGAATGAGGGGGGGTCCCTTTTAATGGTCCACAGGAATGAGTTCAAATCACTTTGCTGTTCCACAGGAAAAAAGGAGATTCATTTATTAATGATTTAAAAATGAATTTATCAGTGTTCCACATAAACATTTACAGCTGTTAATTAAACATTCATTTATATTTCTGCTTCAAAGGGGCCCTCACATGCTGCAACAATAACCGTCTATTTATGTTTCAGTTTATTTTTAATTATACCGCCGTTTTGCAGTAATGAACTGCCCAAGGACATAGGTTTCAGTATGGATGGTAGGGACACGTCATGTCTACCAATATTGTGGGTGCACCGTTTGTATTTGGGGGGAGGGGGGCTCAGCGCTGTTGTCGTCCCCAGTGATGTTGAAACCAAACCTACTCCATTGAAAATGTCCATGTTACATTTCCTGCAGCCCTGAGACGTACATGTAACTTGTACATCCATTATAGTATATGAGTGGCACTGCTGAGATACTGAGGTAACATTTCACACTGTCATTAATCTAGCTACAAACGAGGCTCTTGACACATGAATAAAAAGACATGGACATTTGATCGACTACAGGTTACGTTGCGTGTGTGACAGGCTACCGTGTGTCCAGCATTTTAGTTATCCTACAGAATTCAGTTATACTAACTCTTCGATTTTGCCATCTCCCCGCTATTAGGAGCTCTGCCATGGTTTTATTTGTGTGAGTCTGGTGACCTACAGTCAATCACATGGGCACCTGGCCAATCCAAATGCTTCTTTTTAAATTCCAGCTAGACCGGTTACGTAGTTCTACAAGGAACAATTCTGTCATGTTAACGAGAAAAAGATTGCAGATATGTAATGTCTAAAACTAAATATTATAATGCAATGTAATAAAACACCTTTTAGGAACCGATGAGGCATACAGTCATGCACCGAAGGAAGTCTGTTAGTCGTCTAAGCCGAGGTACAAATGACAGTGCGATTAATTAATTCGGTCGCAATTTCCTGCGTTCTCTGATCAATCAACATCTTAGTTTTTAAACGTACGATGTTAATTCGATGGTGTTGTTTGAAAGCCAATTGACGGACGACTCCAATAAGTGAATTACGGACGAGTTAAATTTAAATTAACATGATCAACACAACACAAGATACATTTCCTGAGTAATCTGTACCACCTTCAACGCTTCAGCGCACCGCAGAAGCCGGCCCGGAAGATAATAGTTCTCACACTTCTAATTGCGCGCAGTTACATTTCCACTAGACATAATACTTTTGCAAATAAAGAAGTACTTGGGTTTCAACTGGATAAAACTATCTAAACCAAACAAAATTATATGTAAAACGATTTCAAATTTTGGAATGTATTACTCATTAATGTAGTTAAGTCTACAGTGTCTCAGATAAGTTTAAGTAGCCTATGTGAGCCGGGAAACTGTCGACCACTCTTGCCTGGTTTTCAGAGTCAAATGTGTGTCAATAGTTCGGAGTAACTGAACTGCATATCTTATTCATATTGTCTAGTCAAAGACTTTCGTGATACAGCACCACTACTACTGAGTTTACAATTCTTGCGTAGGCCTACATGATTCAAACATATCATTTATTACATTATAACAAGGGCGGATTGTCTGTTATCTCTCCACTGTAATTAATTGAATGAAAGTGGAGCAGAAACATCATTGCCTTTGGTTACGATTAGTGTCGCTACTTAATTTGTGTAATTGTAACAATGTAAGTCTGAATTTGAGGCTTTGAATTAGTGTATCCCTGTGTATTATAATGCACTTGATAGTAGCGTATATTCTGTTTAACTTTTGATCACTGCAGCTGCCGAAAGCTTAGTGATCATATTTTTAACATTTTTAAGACGGGGAATTATTAAGACGGTTCTTGTAAAATACTCACTTTTCTGTTAAGTTGACAGTTGGTTCTTTCTCGGGGTGGCCTCTGCTTCGCATTTACCAGCAAGATCAGAAGAGCGTGAATGCATGCGCCCCAAGCGAGCCGCATCGTAGCTCCGCGAGTGTCTTTCCCGAGTTTCCTCACACTGCTCTGCAGGAATCGGAACTTAACTCACAGAACGTGTCACTTCGGAAAAGTCTTGAAGTAGATCCGCCATCCTGGTAGGATACCGCTCAGTTTGTCGAACTTATGAAATTATCAATAATTTTCCGATTACTTAAAAGTCCCGTTGATGGAGTACACTATGCCTTTAAAAGGGAACAATGTGCTTCCTTGTATCAACATGTGATTGAAAATGCGAAAGCGCAGCTCTGTGAATCATGGCTAAACATGCTTTTCGAGGCAAGCGTTCGGCGAGACTTGTAGGGCAACTACATCTAAGTAACTTTAACAATCTCTACTCCCGTTTCCAACTTTGTATTGTCATTGGTCCGGCCTCAGAAAGGGGTCTCCTGAAATCACATTGTGATTCCCAGATCAGCAGAGCGAGAGAAAACACTGTGGGGGAGAGCGCCCGAAATGCATCCGTACGGTGATCCTTTGACAGACTGTTACTAATTACGAGTATAATTCTAAAATTGAGTAACAAGAATAATTAAATAATACTAAAAGACGGTTTCGATTGTGTTGTCCGCTGGCAAATTACAAAGGCACCTTAATGTAACAAAAAAGTGACAATAAAACAGCATGGTGCATGTTGCACTTCCAGCATAAATTGTTTCTTAACACCGAATCCCTTATTGCCTCTCCTGATGTGATGATATTAACCAGGTCGTTGATCTCCTCTTCCTAGTCGAAGTTCTTCACGGAGAGCGTAAAATACCCGCTCCGTTATTTCTTATGTCCGTTTTTATCCCAGGCTAAGGCTGCAACACGGGACTTTGAGAAGTTGTGTGAGCATCACTGTCAGGGATCAGCCGCATGTCACCTTATGCCTGAACGCGTCGCGGTTGCGCGCTGTAATCTCATTACAGCATCTCATCCCCTT
>JAODJX010000042.1:10509277-10525431 GCA_026776945.1 Isichthys henryi
GATAATCAGGGGGCGTGGCACACACGTGGATAATCAGGGGGCGTGGCACACACGTGGATAATCAGGGGGCGTGGCACCCTCGAGGATAATCAGGGGGCGTGGCACACACGAGGATAATCAGGGGGCGTGGCACACACGAGGATAATCAGGGCGCGTGGCACACATGAGGATTGTACGAGCCAGGCATGACAGTTATCAGAATCTATTTCTAATTACAAAAGACCCTGAAGATTTTCTTGCCATACAGCTGATACAAGCCGACGTTTACTCCAAATCCACATGTGGCCAGGATTTCATAACTGTTGGCAAGTAGTGTTAAAATTGCATTAATAAAACTAAAATTAATAAAAGACAAAGATATAAAAAACATGATTATTCCCATTGTTACGTCCTAGCAAATGCTTTAAATCAATTATCATCAGGTTCCTTGGTAACAGTCCGGTCACGTCTGGTTTGTTATATGTGTCCTGGGCCAATGGGAATGATTACACCCTCTCATGCTGATAAGGCTGACTTACAGGATACTTGTGTTTGAAGTGACCTGAAAACTGCAAGGCTTCACATCCACCAATCAAAGAGCCTTGTGACAATGAAATGTCTTTATCATAGGTCTCTAGCCTGATTGACAGGTATGAAAACCTATACTATTTATCTTGTGCTTATATAATTTCCATCCATTTTCCAAACCGCTTACCCTACTGGGTCGCGGGGGGGTCCGAAGCCTATCCCGGAAGCAATGGGCACGAGGCAGGGAACAACCCAGGATGGGGGGCCAGCCCATCACAAGGCACACTCACACACCATTCACTAACAGCTTAGATAATATTATCCTTTAAATTAGTGTATTAAGGTTGGTAACTACAAATATAAATTTGAAGGTTTATGAAAAGCAAACCTTTTCAGACATATGCCGGTTCCGGTGTTAATTAACAAATTACTATCAGTCTTAAGGTCAAATGTATAAAAGAGGTCTGAGTGCCTATTATTCTGGCTATCATGGTTAGAAGAATAGAAGTCAGCCACTATGAGAGAGGTGAGATTGCTGTTGTCGCACAAGGAGCAGTTGTTTCGGCTGACATGGGTATGGATGTCCGAGGTGAGGAAGCAATCAGTCACGGACAATTGTTGAATGATGAAACTGCGAACTCTCCGACCATGAAATCCATGCAATGACAGATTGCAAGATGTACAGATAAAAAAAAAAAAAACCTGAATCAAATGACTGCAATTATCACTATATGGCCTGAGCAGGCAATTTCATCAAGTACCATCTGCTGAGAACCTCCCAGGAAAAATCAGGTTGTAATGCATAAACCATTCACTATACCCAAAAATACATGTTTGCGAGGAAAGCGGTTTAAAATTGCACATGCTCTGTCCTAATATGGACTTTTAGTGAGGAAAGTCACATGATCAAATGAGTCATGGGATACCTTGTTCTGAAATGCATGTGTGACTAAAGACGTGTGTGGACTTAAGTGATGCTTCCTACTGTGAAGGTTTCTGGCAGGTCTGTCATGGCGTTTGATGCATTAGGCCCAGTAAAACCCTTAGAAGGGCATAAAGTGACATATAAATACAAACAAACAAATCGGCTCGCGTTCCATTTAACAAGGCATGTCCATTCTGATGTGACGGAATGACAGAACTCCCCATCTGCAGGACTCAAGCGGTTACTCGCTGGCTTGCAAAACAGGGAAACAGTGTAAGTCAGATGCTGTGGTCATCCAAGTCATCAGACCTCAACCCAGTCAAAGACTTACTGGAGATTCTGGAGAGGTGCCTGAAGCAGTGTGTTTTCCGCCACATTTGTAAAACAGCGAGCCATGAAATTTTTTGTGGAAGACAGCATTCCTTTTGCCCAATAACACCCACAGAAGCTATACTCTGGTCTATTTAAGCTATCCGGATGAGTCATAGTAGTCCAAAACCCTATTAAGACATTTCTTGGCAGTGTTGCCTTTATTGTTTATTCAATACCTGTATAATGATTACTTTTAGCAGATATAACACCGGAGTTTAGTGCTCCAGAGAGGGGAACAATGTTTACACACAACACTGGTCTCCATTTCATGTTCTAAAAATCCTTTTATTCCCTAAGAGCTATGATCAGTGGGATGATAGACATGTCATTTCCTTCTGTGGGTTTGTGTTCCAAATGATGACAGGATGTTGGGGACCTTGGTGTGTTTTTATTTCTTAGTCCATGTGGTTTCGCTTGGTATGACAACAGGATGTGGTGTTTTACATGGCAGAATGCAAGTTCATTGCTGTACTGGGATATTCCCCAAAACACCTCACCGCCTCATGATCGGAACCATTCATGAGAGTGGCCGGTTGAGCAATACTGCTGGCCTTCTTGCGCAAGGGAGGTTTGCCTTTGCTGTGGTTGATTAGTGAGTTCACCATGCTGTGTACCAGTGGCTAGTGTTATTTTTTCTTTCTAAGCTGTAACTAGTTAGTGGCTTAGCTCCACCGTGGTTAGTCAGTGCCTGAACACCCAGAACTGTTTTCAAAAAGAGAAAAAATGGCTCCAAGATCCTAAAGAAAAAGTTGTAAAAAATGCTTTAATAATTGCAGTGATAAGGGTTGGTATTCCTACACAATGCAAAGACATACATTTATATTGATTGGCCTGTTTTAGTTGCCTCACATATATGGCTGTGTGGGGCGGTGTGGTTTCTCAGTGAGGCTTGAAACTTGCCTTTGTTCTGTATGTTAATCTTGCATATTTCCTCCATAACACACCCTGTCTCAGGTGGGTTTCCTTCTGCAGTCCAGAGATATGCAATTAGGACGTTTGGAATTTCTGAAGTGCCCATGGTTTGTGTTTGCTCCACAGTGGGCTGGCATTTGGTCCAGGATGCATCCTGGTCTTGTGTCCCATGATGCCACTTTGACTATTGTGTTTGGAAGGTAGTTTTGTCTCCAACAGCTGTCTGCTTGGGTTATAAGGTAAAAAAGTGCTGTTGTTATTAAAAATGTATCATAAATGCAGGATTGTTATTGATGGTATATTTGTCAAAACAATCTACCTGTATACAAACAGAATGGACCTGCATGATCTCTCATAATCAAGATCCCTTTTTGATGTAATAATGTTTTTATATTATATAACAGTTAGGCTAACATAACAGGTCATTATTCCAATATTCACATTAATAATGTATAACATTTAATTTGATTTTACTGCAGCACTTTTGGAAGGAATCTGCTACCTAGTCGATTCAAGGGAGCCTTAGATAAAACTTTAAATGACATTTTCACATGTTAGAAATCTGTGTAACCTTGATTGGCACAAGAATTTAGGAAGCTGGCTGGATGGATGGACAAGTTTGAAATTAAGGGAAAAATCTCGCTGCTGCAGACATCCTATTTTTGGATTCTGACAGCCCAGCGTGATGCTTTAATTGTGCAATATCAAAGGAGGTTTATCTCACCTCACTGGATGTTTAGTAATTCTGACATAAGCTCCCATTTAGAAACTCACCAATATCGTTTAGCTGCCTTGAATACGACTTGAGGTAAAATGTATAGCATTTTATCCTTTCACAAACACTTTGATTGACATGCAGAATATGTGCGTTCTGAAGGGAGGTGAATACCATAAGAGGTTGTTACTTTACCAGTCAGCTTTACATGTGACCTCTCGTGGCTCCGAACTGACAGTTTGTTTCCTTTAAAAATAAAAGTTTTTACCGCACACCCCAGAGCTTATTTAAAAAAACTTTTATTTTCTGCAGTATAAACTAGAAATTCAACTTCTCCAAAAGCATGCTGTTACCGTTTAACACGGTATGCGCTTGTGTGATTATGTAAGTAACCCACACTGGAACATTTTGGATGAATGGTTTTCTTAACAATAATCACCCAGGGCAGTCTAATTGCATACTTTTCTGTTTACAGAAATCAAGGACTAAGTAAAATAATGAATCATTAGACATAAAAGAGATAGGAAAATTGTCTTATTTTGGTTTAAGCCCTCTTCTGGCTACATTGTAATTTAATATGATTATCCGTGCAGTAAGTATCCATGTTATCCAAAAAGATTTTATACTGTTACATATTTTACCAGTTTATACAGTTAAGTATTCTACTAATAGTTAAATACTTTTTCTTAACACTGCAAAACGATCCTAACTGTAACTTAATCAACAAAGAATCTGTCTAAAAAATAGGTTTCTCATAGCATCACTGTTAAGACCCCGTAATACTTAGGCCTAACTGCAGGTGTCAAAAGTCGAAGAACGCATGTTTCCTGTCAGACGAAGGAAGGCATAACATGAACAAAATCACAAATTACTAGGAAAAGTAAGATCTGTGTTGAAGATATCGCCAGTAGATGAACTGCATAGTAGAAGACAGATCAAACTGAACTGTCAATATGCGATACGACGATTCTCGCGCAATGCTTGCAAGGCAGTGCTCAGCTTACATTATGCCAGTCAGCAAGCTCAGCTAGCGCACTGCACTTTGAAGCTTGACAGGAACACAAGATGAAATCAGTCCTTTCAGAGAACTTGAGAAAGATTTTGGCAGCTAGATAATCAGGCATGTATAAAGGCAGGTGATTACTGGTCTCCGTCTATTTACCAAAATGGTTGATTTGTCATATTTAATGGTGTTTAAAACAGCATATTAATTAATGTCGCGACATTCGCACACCCTCAAAGAGTTCAATGAAGAACAATGCAGGGCTACTGAAGGGCTACTACACAGCACAGTGTGCATATTGAATACACTGAAGCTATTAGGTCATCTATACACTTTGGTGGCCTAAGGGTTCTTTTAGGTTGGCCAGCCAGTGGGTGGCGCTGTGGGCAAGCAATGATGCAGAGCCCTACTTAGTCTCCCACTCAGTGACGTACTCAGATCCTTCTTGCAGAAAGGATTCTTGTCTGCATTTCCTTCATTTTCTAACCCATTTGTCTTTGGATTCAACCCTTTTACCATGAGTGTTTATTCCTCTAAGCTGTGCTCTAGTCGTCCTAAATAATTGGTTTGATATTTACGGTGATATTGTCTCTCTTTATTGACTCCCCTTATAGATTCTTAAAGTGTTAAGAGGAACAATGGAAGTTTGGTATTTCTCAGAATATTTAATGAGACTTTGAACAGGGATCCCATTTGGTTATGTATTCCCATATATATATATATGTATATATATATAAAAGCTAATTGTATTGTTAGAGTTTATACTAAATGAGAGTATAGAGTTGTACTTATAACAGTACAATAATAATCTTGGACTTATTTACAGATTTAATTATAATTGCTTTTCGAACTGCACTTGCTTAACAAAAATATTCAGTCAAATGTTTTACTTAGTTTTACATATTTCTACATTCACACAGGTGGACATTTACTTTTACCAATTTGTTATGTGCACCAGCACTGACTTGGTCTGAATTATAAATGACTGTGGGCACAACAGCAAGGACAGGGCTAAACGTGCCGGTAACAGCAATTGCTGCATGTCATGGCGATTTTCATCATTTCTGTCATGTTCATTTGCCAAGCCCCGGTACATTCAGTCAGTATTGGCAGTATCCTTGTATCCAGTGACATCTCATACCCGGTACTCTGCTCTCAGTTGAGCACTAACCTGCCACAATGATGTTGGCTGTCCGATTCGAAGGTAGGCCGATACAGCCTTTTCCTATGATCATCCCCCCCCTTACTGTGATGCGCACCGTTCGTGGCAGCCAAGAAACAATTGATTTATTGCAGCTGCCAAAGTTGGAATTGCCCTTGAGGCCAAAAGGACAGTTCAGGCTAATTGATTGTTCTTCAGGATGCACCACCAGAGACTAGGACCTATGATGAGGACTGAGTGTGGCGTTGGAGAGCTCAGTGTCTTCACCGCGGAGAGGGAATTCAGGAAATCTAACGTAAGGTACGCTGGAGATACTCAGAAGCTTCATCCTACAGACGGGTACAAAACCTTCACATTGGGGATAAAAAGACAGCGTGAGACCGCTAAACAATATTTGTCATTCGTTTAAGACTGCCTTGCACCGAGCATCCACATTTGCAAAGTGAACCTTTGATAAATATGAAATGCAAACCAGAACTGACACTACTCCTTTAGTCATGTAGAACACCAAGCGTAGGCTACTGAAGGCACACTTAAAGATATAAAAGTAGCAACAACCTAAATTAAAATCATGCTGTCTTTTCTCTCCTGTCTTCCTCTCTAAGCATTGATGACACCTCTCTGATTTCAAAGCACATAAAGGCTTGTCTTGGATGGTTTCAGTGAACAAGAGGGCATTGAAATGAAAAAAGTGTATGATAGGTTCTGCTGTCCTGACAATAAGATATGCTCTCCAACAACACAACAGCGATGTTTAATCATTGTTGACAAAACAAGCTGAAGGTCTGGTGCTGTAATGCCATGTTTAATGAGGAATATCTGTATCTGTATCAGTAGTCATTCAGTACTACTTAAATATGACACTTAGCTCATATATTCTACATCACAGACATACTGATCTCTGTAGATATATAGGTATAAATGGCTAACATTTTTAAATGACCTATTTGCGTTATGCTAGAAAAGAGTTTGCTAAGAAACTCGAAAAGATGAGAGAGGCTGAGTATCCTTTGAGTCGTGTGATATTGGTCTCTGAGGTTTAGAAAAACAGTTTAAGTGCTAAAGGAATTGTGTGTAATGTTAGTTTGTTTTGTGCCTGTGCGATATACATTTTGGTTCTTTAAGCTGTTGATGTGGTTTTGGTATCGCATTGTGGGAAAAGCCTGGAAGAATTCTGAAAGGGATCTATTAGTGAGTTTCCAGTAGGGAGGGTATAGGATTAAGTTTTCTTCATAAATAAATTTTTAGTAAAACGGGAACTGCACTTTGTCGGACTGTGAGTCAAGTTTGAAAGGGCTGGGCTCTGATTTGGTGTGACTGTCACAAGAAAGAACATACAGAACAAATGAATGAAAATAATGACAATCAGCTAACAGATAACTGCTCCCACCCCCACTCTCTCCACACACACACACACACGCAGGTTTGTACTTATATCTTTGTGGGGACTCTCCATTCATTTCTATGGGGAAAACTCTAATCACAACATGATGACCTTAACTCCTACCCAGTCCCAACTGTAACAATAAGTAACCAAACAAAATACAAGAGTTTTAGTGTAGTTTGGTTTAGTTGCACTCACAGATCTTTATGGGGACGAGAAAAATATCCTCGCAATGTCAAAATAACAGGGTTTTATATTATATTGGGAGGAACACTTGGTCTCCACAATGAACTATAAACCTAATCCACACACACACACACACACACACACAGGGACCTGGGCATTTTGAAGTTACATTGTTGTGAAAGATATTATAAGAATGAAATTAAACAGAGTCCTTCTCGAACACTGGTAATTCAATAACATCCTTGAAATGGAAGCCATTGAATCTGAAAATAATTCTATACTTAGAATCATTCTGCCAAAATATATCCATTTAGTTTCTGCTAACATAGTGTGTATTTCCTTTTACTACTTGCATATCTTTTCCCCCCTGGGGAACCTGAAATCTCCTTCTGTTGAGACAGTCGTGATTTCACAAGAGCTGTACTGATCACAGGGGAGGCCGAGAGTGAGCCCCGCGTGATGCCATCCCTTTTCCAGGGACACTCACATGAATGTCATAGCTCACAGATTTCCTCAAAATTAGATTGTTTTTGCCACTTGTGGATCCTTTTGAATGTTAAGCAAATGTCATGGTATCCCAGTTTTCACTACTGCAAGTTGAATGCCTTTTGAATTTGCGTGCAGTTCATTGGCGTTTCCTAATAACACTATCAGATTGTGTGTATTTTACCAGCATTCAAAGGCCGACACTTACACCTGTGCCATGGATTCAAGCATTTGTTACAGCGATTAGAAAGACTTCATACATTAACAAAAATTTGCTGATAAGATTGTATTTTCTTTTGTATTTTCTTCCTTCTTTATATAAGTTTTTACCATGAATCTCTATATTTGGAAGACAATTTAACGAAACTGACCTTAGGTCATATTTGGGTCATCTGTCTTTTCTATCATCTATCTATCAGTTTACAAACTGGTTCCCAAAGAAGATTTTCTGTTTGCTTGTCATGTGCCTGCATTACATGAGAAGACATTTTGAAATGTTCTACATATTAAATCCGTATCTTTTTGCCTGCACCTTTGGCCTGATATACTGATGGTGGACTTAGAACCTGCTATCAGTTGACAGTTTATTGCTTCTGTTGGTTTGCAGATGAAATTCTCTGCATATGGAACGCTTTGCAGGCGACATGTATCACTGGGATCACTGGGGCAGTGACTGGTGAGGGTGACACATGGTGGGACTCAAACCTTGGGTTCCCACACGAAAGGCAGCAAACACAAAAAGAGCAACAGCTGACTTAGAGCTTTTGGAGAACTGCAAATGCGAAATTTTAAGCAACATTTGTTTTTGATATTAGTATCAAATTGAAATGCATTTGGGTGACACAGTGGGTAGCACTGTTGCTTCATACTTTGAGAGTTGGGGGCTAAAATCCCACCTTTGGTCTGTGCTTAGACATACCTGGTGTCTTATGGGTTTCCTCTGAGTGGTTTTTAAATGCATTTTGGTGTCTTGATACTGCCTATAGTGTGTGTGTGTGTGTGTGTGTGTGTGCGCGCGCGTGCACTGTTCTGGACTGGCATCCAATCCAAGGTGTACCTCAGCATTATTACTTATTCTTTTTGGAATAGGCTGTTCGATTCTGACCAGGATATACGGTTAGACGATGGATGGATAGATGGATAGATGGATGAATGGATGGATGGATTAATTCATTATTATATAAAGTACTGTGCTTCAGTGTTAGGCAGTCACAGAAAACTGTTTAAATTATCTTCATGTTTGAGTAAAATTATGATATTATGTCTGTCAAAGTCTATTAGACCTTATCCATTTCAAAACCTCTCCTAAAGTCACACCAGCATTTGCTGCAACTATCCAATACACCAATATTTTTTTTTTGACTTGACTAGCATACAGGGCAATACCTCAGTGACTTTTTATAATTGGTTTGATTGATGAATTAAGTGAGCTGATGGTGAAATTTAACAAATATATGAAATGGCCGAGACACACCTGAGAGGAAGTTTGGGTTCTTCTAGCCATTCAACAAGAAATCAGTAACTTCTTGTTCTGAGCAAATACCCACTTGCTACGTAGATAAATAGTTTTAAACATTTCCTTTGACTGCCTAAGACTTTTGCACACTACTGTATTTGTATTTAAAATGCAAACAGCAAATGGTCAGTTGCGGTAAAGATGCGCATTTAAAAATTTATGCGAGTATGTGTGTCTGTACAACAGTTTTTCATCGTTTTATGTGGCCCCATTGATAATACCTTCAATGATTGAACTTCACAGACGCATAACCTTGGGAGGCCTTGTTGGGAGGGGTCAGCCCGAGCATCAGGTGCTGTCTCAGCACAATCGCGAAGATTCGGGCATCCAGGACGGACTTCAGCAGCTCAATTGCGGCTTAGCACCCCTCAGCTGTTCTCGCCCTGCGCCTCCTGCCCAATCTGGGAGGAGATCACAGGAGCAGAATGGAGCACACTTTAATATTTCATAGGACGAAACAGACATAATGAGAACGGGAACTCATATGCATTTACACTGGGTGGAAAAGGGAGATGTGGAGCTGTTTCCTGACAGAAGAACAGACTAGGAAGCTGGGGGTGTTACAGCTCGCACTGGCGAAACAGGCACTACTTAATAAGGAAATATATGCATGCATTTCCATGTGACACCCATGAAGCACTGCTCTCATGCAAAGCAAACAGTTACAACACTAATTTGTGTGTGTGTGTCATTATGTGTGATGAATGGTATCTTTCATCCTGATCTCAGAAAGTCAATGATCCCTGGATTAAGGACAAAGTTCTCATTTCCACAGTGTTTGGAAATATGCAGTCATTCATTCAATACTCATTACACCATTAGTTACAATGTTCACCAATAAACAATAGTTCATTTACTACTCGATAAGTCATTTTTCATTGGGTTCAACAGTAAAAATATTTTTTTTCTTTTTTTTTTTTTTTGCTTATCACACCATTGTTGTGTTCCACATTGTGTTCAGTAATAATCATTCATTCATTCAACCTTATAGCAGTGTTCATTCTGCCCGACAATAAACATTCATTCATTCACCCATTCATTCCACATTACACCAGTGTTTGCTGTATTCAGCAAGAAACATTCAATCATTCGTTACTTATTATATCACCAGTATTTGCTGTGTTCAGCAAGAAACATTCGTTCATTCTTCACTCATTATATCATTTGTCACGGTGCTATAGAAGTAACAGCCATTAATTAGCTACTCATTACATTATTAGTTACGTTTAGATTCACATGCCTTAAGCAGCAATGAACGGCTTAGGCAAAAGCAAATAAGCACCTCAGCAAATCGCATTTATATATAAAAAATATACGGGTGCGTGAGTCAAGTGACCGTCACACTTCACCTTAATTCCTTTCGTTTTTTGTCTTTCCCTTGAGCCTTTGTATTTGTGTGATTTGCTTTTGTTTACACATAGCTACCCTCGACCAAAACCCCTTCACATCTCCTTTTATGAGCTGCAGCATTCATGCTACGAGGTCTTTGAACATACGGTGTTTGTTTTCCTCCTTCCCCGCTCTATTTAATTTGTTAATTCTCTTTTTTGCTTGCTGCTCCCGTCCTTTCCTAAAAATGAAACCCCCCCAAATATAGCCCGCCTCACGTGGGCTATCCCACAGTGCCGATTACATACCAAACTGTTGAATCGCAAGCGTTTTGGCAGTGTATGTGACGTATAATGCAGTCTGTCACTATCCTGCAACCGAGTGGGAATTTCTACGGCAGCTGCTGCTGTGGATAAGGAGCAGAGATTATGACAACAAAATCTGCCGGTAAAGATTCAAGGCGGGGCAATACTGGCTTTGCTTTTGCAATGGCTACAAAATCATGGCCGTTTCATTCCACGACTGCATTCGGTATCTAGCATTCTTAGGTAAAGGCATCTGGCAGGCTATTAATTAATATTGCAGTATAAATAGCTGCTATATCAGCCAGTTTAGGGACACTAAGTCCTAATATCTGCCAGCATGTTCATGCCAAACGATAGTTTTCCTGGACTCTACCAGGCTGCCATCTGTTTCTGAGGTCAGAGTCTGAATTGTTTAAGCTTGGCTAATTACTGCTTCTAGCTTCATTTTTTTTTTATTGTTTTTTAACCATTATCTCACCACCTTACAAATGAATGCATTTGGTGAAAATGTCAAATGTGATTTGCATATATTGCAGAGTGCTGCAATTTTTATGTCCTTGGTGGAGGGTTCTGTGGCCGCCTGGCCTGTGCATTAAATTGTGAGGACCTGCCTTTAATCTTACACATCTCACACCTGAATGCCAGTGATTACCTTGTAATCCAGTGTTTTTCATAATAGCCCTGCGTATTGATAAAAAGAGATATAAAGGCACAAAGATGAAAGAGAACATTTCATAGCATTACGTGGCAGGGCTGTATATTGCTGGGAGATTCTTGGAGTGTCTTCATTTGGTTTAAATTGGGAGACCTGTGTGTCTTGTTTAAACAAAATAGTCACGGATGCTTCTGAAATGAGCTCCATGCCTCATCCTCAAGTCCCAGTGCATATCTCCCCTCTCAATTGCTGGCACCAAGACATAAATCTGAATATCTCCACCCCACCCTAGCAGCACAAGAGCAGTTGCTGGTATTGAGTCTGGCTTCCTAAACTGGCAGCCTCTCGATTATTTTGTTCATGCAATGATGATTTGACTGCGTGTAACATTCAGCTCCATGGATGCTATAGAGTGGATTTCAGATGGCAAAACGAGGCGAAGAGGGGCTGTTATGCTTTATTAATATAGTGCCAATCACAATCCCTCCAGGGTGCACCGTGAATAATAATTATCATTAGGGATCATCACCTTCATACAGCCACTCTGTGCACAACGTGAATTTTTCTCTCAGCCCTGAGACAAATCCCCTTTTAAATGTCATCAGTTTTCCATGGACCTCGTGAGGAGGTTCTTACAGGTGGCACAGGAGAGAACTCAGAGCCCAAAAGCTCTCAATCACAACTTTTAATAGCTCGGCTTCTGTCACAAGCTTTAAATTAATTACTTGCTAATTCTGCCGGAAACAGTAGCAGCAGATTAAGAGTAAAATAAAAAGAGCCTGCGGTTAATGACAGGTCACCTGGGTGAACAGAAATTCAGGAGGGTCCTTATTGCACCTTAAAAATATGTACTTCAGTTACCTCAGTAAAATGCCCAGCTGAACAAATGAGTAAAACATATAAACGATAATCTCAGTCAGTTTTGCATAACCGCTTTTGCCAAGGGAATAAAGAAGCATAACTACTTTGGTGTTACCGGGCCAACGGAAGCCACCTGCTAGCACTGAGTGCAACTCAGAGGCCACGAGACGACCAGCCTCCTGCTCCCACTCAGGCAACCCTTCTGTCTACGTTTAAGACATTAAATCATGAATTTTCATTCGCTTCCAAACACATCCATCCATCAATCTATCATCCGTCCATCATCTTCTAACTACGGATTCTGTACAGGGTCTTCGGGATCCTGCAGACTTTTGCAAGAAGCACAGGGCATAAATGCTGGACAGAATGTCATTTCGGGAAATGGCGCGCAGACACATACACACACATGCACACACACGGACACGCACATACACACATGCACATAAACACACAAGTTTGTAATTATGTCTTTGTGGGGACTCTCCATTCATTTCTATGGGCAAAAGTCTAATCCCAACATGATGGCCTTAACCCCTACTCAGCCCTAAATTTGACCATTAGAAACCAAACAAAATACAAGACTTTTGGCATATTTTGTTTCTTGATTGCATTCACAGATCTTTAGGGGACCGGAAAAATGTCCCCACAACATCAAAATAACAGGTTTTTTTATATTGTGGGAAATAATCCACACACGCATGCATACACACACACACACACACACACACACACACACAAACACACACACACATACACACACACACACGCACACAGCACACAAACACATACACACACACACACACACACACACACACAATCAAATGCTTTGCAAAAGCGCTTAATGCCTGTTTTCAATCTGGAGTCTTAATACAATCATCATTATCATTCCTTCTCTGTTCTTTTGGAAAATCCATCCCAGTGTCACTGCAAGAATAATAAACAGGGATGCTGCCCAATAAGACCCGTTCATCAGTCACTGGGGGGCCTTCTGTGATGCAGTGAGCGAACTTTGAATGGATGCATTTGGCATTTGATATTCTGGGAGTGGTACAGAATAACACCTGAAATGGAACTGTAAAAACCACCCAGACCACCGGTGGTTGTCTTCCAATGGCCATGTCATGACTTACTGGTTATCGTTCAGTCACCTAAACAAGCCCGATCCAATCTGGCTGCTTGAGAAAACACCTACCTGATTATACCTAATTCTACTACATGAGTGAATCTCACTCTAATTCCACCTAACTCATGCATCTGAATGAATGTCTGTCTGAATTTATCTACCTTAATTGCTTGAATAAATCTCTATCTCAACCATGCATTTTTAACAAGCCGAATGAACTACTAAAGTCGAAAACACAGGAGTTAAGCTCAGTTGGGTGTTAAGTGAATGAGGCCATTGGGTGAATGTTAATCCCCCCCCCCCCCCGCCATTCGATCCATCTTCTGATTTAAAAGGCCCACTGATTTACTCATGTAGGCTGAGTATCATGCTTTTCTGTCCATATTCTTAATTTGTGCCACTGCATCTCCTTGCAGTGATTATATGTATAGCTTATATAGTCATTTATAGTCTAAATGTATAACTGCATTCCAAACTTAGTCATCAAAACAAATTACATAATATAAAATACAATTAATTTGATAACATAATAAATGAACACTCACTAAGCTTGCAATTTATGCTTATAATTAGTTATTGCAAGAGAACGTGAATTCATGCTCGAGCTGACTAAGGTATTACTGCATAAAAAGTTTAGTAAACGTACAATTGTAGTACAATATTTCACACCTAAATATCATCAGGACAGCAAATAACTAAGTCAGTGATACAATACATTCAGATTCAAAAATGTTGTTATGTATAGGTGATGCAGAAAATTACTTAGATTTCTGTATTCTCTTGTTTGTTACAGTATATGCCACTGCAAGCACCAAGCCAAGACAAATGCATTGTAAATGTGAACTTATATAGCCAATAAACCTCCATTCATTCATTCATTCATTCATTAAATAGAAAATTATGTGGATCAATGCTGGACAGAATTAAATATACAGAGGATTAATTTTTTATGTGGTGAATGAAAAGCAGGAAGGCTTTTATTGTGATTAGTATTATTAGTGGTATTCAGTAAAGTCATCCAAAGTAATTTGCAGGCATGACAGAACATGCATTGGGTTCAGTCTCATGTCAAACCTGGGCTATAGGTCACCTTGACGAATAGTATCTTAGTTATGCATTAGTTATTTGTTATTCTTTGCAAACAGCATTGTACAAAAGGCCCAGGTGACACTTGTCCAAGTTTGTGCAAAGCTGGTCAAAAATGACCATGTTACTTGGTGTCAGCTATTTTAATTTCTAAGTTAACCAAAATGATATTAACTTGCCATGTTTAGTGCAAGTCAGTGATGACAAAAAGGATTCAAAGCAACTGCTATTCTAGTTCTTGCTATCTTATATTCATTGCTATCTTATATTCATCGCTATCTTATGTTTATTGCTATTTCATCTTTCGTTCAGCCTGTTCCACCAGTGTCCTTTCACTCTGATTCTATTTTCTTACTCTAATTAATCCATCTACATACTTCAGTATCCCAGCTGCTGCTCTGACCTGTCACAATTTATGATTACATAAAAGGCACATGAGCCACGGTCCCTAACACTGAGGGTAGCAGATACACCTTGTGAATAATACTGACATTATGAGTAATATAGGTCAGTTTAGGGGTCGTATCTTATTTTACTTAATAACAGCAACTTTTGCAAATAGATAGATACACTGCTCATAAAACATGTACCCACTCATTGTTTGGTTAGGGGTTAATTACTGATTTATTAAGAGCATTAATTGTAAGGTGATATCGGGAATTCAGGTATCATAAACTAGCAAATTTTCTGCACATACATTGTCATGCACTAAATCAATGTGAGATTACTAAAGACT
Source organism: Isichthys henryi (assembly GCA_026776945.1). Classification (NCBI taxonomy): domain Eukaryota; kingdom Metazoa; phylum Chordata; class Actinopteri; order Osteoglossiformes; family Mormyridae; genus Isichthys; species Isichthys henryi. Next base: position 10,524,541 of record JAODJX010000042.1, read on the forward strand.
GGAATTAATTGCCTGAAAGAGCACAGAATTGACGGTGAAATAAGGTCTACAATAAAATGATAAGTAAATGAGATTTGTGAAAACTGACACATAAAGGTGTCCTTAGCATTATTATGAAACACTCTCTGGACTTCTACCAATGGGGATTACAGCTTTGCTCCAAAATCAAGGCCTTTTGAGAAGGATTAGTATGTGAGGTCTTGCTGTCCAAATCAAAGGTCATTAGGGTGGACGCTCTTTTAACGCCTGACAATGGAAATGGACAACTTGACAATGTGATTATAAATATTAATTATGAAAGTGCAGGAGATCATTTTGCGTAAGTCCTATGTGTTTTTTTTTTAATATCTCCGATACTTAGCATGTTACAGCATAAACACATACACAACACAAAGTACAAGTTGTTGAGTGTATACAAAATTATGCGTAAAATGGCTGATAGTACACATTTTTCTCTGATCAACTCATGATGATAGATGTTTGTTTTTAATTTTAATGTTTTGACTATTTGCCCATGGCTAAGTAGTGTCAATTATAGTTAACGAAGCGCAAAAAGACTGGAATTTGGAAGCATTTGTTTTCCATGTGACACAAACTAGAATACTACTCCATGTCAAACTATGCATTTTATTTTCAGATTCCACATTTGGGGAATTATGGCTACCCTGGGGACAGAGATAAGAGGTACAGCACACGTGTCAGTGGAAACCCATGACTGAAGGTCTGCGTCACTCCTACATCTCCACCAGAACCATGTGACCTTAAACTGTTTTATGCTCCACATGTATCGCTTAACGTTACAGTTGCACCTTTTGTGTCACGCCCACACGGGCGGACACCCCCACTGTTACGCCCACACGGACAGACACCCCCAGCTGCAGCTCATTGCCC
>JAODJX010000042.1:10525531-10551659 GCA_026776945.1 Isichthys henryi
TGTTTGGTTTTCTGGAATAAAGCGCTATCCGGCTTGCATTCCTGGGTCCTCGTCATTCTGCTCCGTCTACCGTGACATTTTGATTCAAGAAATTCCCTTTTGTTGGGTGGCCAGTAGGGGTAAACATGAATACAAAATCAGCAATAACTGCTATAGCAACAAAAACTCCTATTTATAGAAGGCCATAACAAATGGATTTAAGAATAATATATATGTAACTCGCAAAAGCACCTCTGACCAGCTAAACTCATCCCACAATATGACAAGAGAGTACTGTTAGTGCAGACATCCAGTTAAAGGTATAAGTAGTTGAGTCTCTGTAGTGGGGATGATTTCCACAGCGTGGGGTGAAGAGAGCATATGGAGAGGGTCATTTTGAGCTTGGTACTGTCTCCACGGTGACGGGGCGGCTCCGTGGAGTCTGTGGCCTGCCGTGGTCAATAGTGCCAGCTGTCTACGGCAACGGGGTGTGGCCACCCAGAGGCACTGTGGGAGCAGGGTGCCGTCGATGTGTAATTACCGGTGGCTATGAGACCCAGGTGCTCACAAAAGCTCTTTAGATTAAGCTGGACAAAAGCTGAGCAAGGATGAAGCCACAAGCAGACTGTGGGAGGCCTATTCTCTTCAGGACCCAAACCCTCCCCACTCTTTGTCTGCCACATCTGAGTGCCTTTGTCTTGTGCTTAAAATCTGCCAGTCTGTGAAGACTGGCAGGGGACTACTTTTTGGCCTCTCGTCATCTAAAGATTGGCAGCGGTATAATTCTGCAGATTAGAAAATGCATCTGGCTGCTGGCATAACTAATGCACAGGAAAGAACCATTCTTTGAATTGTCCATTAATTCTTCAGCCCATTTTTGGTAATTGCTTTTGAGTTAGGTTACCTGGACGCTGACTCAGAGAGGAGGGCATCATTTTGTTACAGGGTTCGTTGTATTGTATAATTTGTCAATTACTGGATGTTTTTTCATGAGCGATGATGAACCGAGTCTCAAGGAGATCCACTCAGAGGAGCTGGAGCACTGTCCAGTAAAGGCGATGCCGTTTGTTTCTCCAAGATAATGAACATGAATCACCTGTCGCACCTGAACACCACTCAAGTGCTGTGATAAGCCAGACTGACTCACCCTTCAGCTGTCCATTAGCTACTGAATAAGAATAGGGTGCCCATTAGCAAAACTCCCAACAATCACTTACCTAATTATCACTGAACACAAAGGTGGGTAATTCCAGTGGTATATGACTTTAATATGTGCATGTTTTGTCACCGGAATCGTGACATAACTACAATCAGAATTACAATCTTACCATCTATTCATCCATCATACACTATCGATCCATCCAGTCAGTCATCCATTAAAGGGTTGTGCTGACCCTGGAGGTTATTCCAGAGAACACAGGGGACAAGAGAAGGGAACATCCTCAGTGATATATCAATTACCAGAGATTCGTATTTTTAATTATTATAACAGATAAAATTGTATTTAGCATGCAAAGACTACCCCATGACCCATATAATAATAATAATAATATATATATGTGTGTGTATGTAAATAACCACAAGTTGTTTTTCTTAATCTCCAGGCTCCCTGCTTTTGGGTGATCAGATTCATTTTTCAGGGGTAAAGTACAAACGAATAGAAAAACAGTTGTTTATATTACAGAAAATTATAAAACTTGATATGAATACTTGATGAACATTTGCTAGTTTTCCTCGATTGTACAAAGCGTTCAGCTTTGAAGCTATAAAAAGCAGAAAAATAGCATTTAGATGGGTAATTTTCTGTGCTCGAACCTGCTCGGCTGCTGTTTGCAGCCACAGTTCACGTTTTGACCGCAGAGGGCAAGCGCGCGCAGTCGTTCCCCTCGTGCTCCAGCGCGTAACTAACGGAAAGCCGGCGTGGCAGCGCGCTGCAAGTCCATTCCACTGGAGTCTTAACCACTCTTTATCCTAAACCTCTTTAGATCAATGAATTCACATGCAACTCTCTGCTCACAGTGCTGGTGGACAGCTCCCGTAACAAGTGAACGTCGCGGGTCGCTCGCGAAGTCCGTTTGACGTTATTTTACTGCTGAACGTCGGTAATATTTAAAAGATGGATATTCGGCGTATTTCCAAAGTTGGCTTGTAAACCACAAAGTGCACAGCTACTTTTATCATTGTCCGCCGAGTTTGAAATTTTTTCCCTTTTTTATTATTTGGAGTCGACTTTGGTCTGCTCAGCGCCCATGAATTGAATTTACCTCACTGTACCGAATAAGGATCTGGCTGATTGTCGGACGGAGACTCTCAGATAGCCGCAAACATGGAGAATATAGTTGGATTAATTTGGCTGCGAAGACTTCTGCTCTTCTGCGTGTGGTTTTCCTTTCTCAGCTTTGACGGTAAATCCTACGGTAAGTCCTACGGCTTCTCATTCATTCAAAGTCGCCGTGTGGGCGACGTGCATGACGATTCTGGCGAGAGCGGCTGTGGACATTAAGAATATATGCAAGAAGCCACCATTTGAAAAGTGGGCAATAAGAAAAACGTGCGTTTCCGTGTCATCAAAGAATTTTGACTAATGAGATGCAGCTTAAACGAGAACCACCTCAAACGAGAACCCCCACCCTCACCAATATAGTAGATTATTTGAGTTTGTTACACGCATTGGTAATGAACAGGATTAAATAATAACACATGATTATCTTTTTCCTAATAAAAACGTGCCTTCTTATTTCTCGTAACCCTTACTTCTGCCGGCCGGATGATTAGATCTTATTGTGGTGTGTATTGAGATGTCCCTTTGACAACCCGGGCCAATAAAAGCAACCGAGTTATATAGTAGGACGAAGAAACGTCTTGCAGTAGCAGATGCTTAACTGTTTATTTTATTTTTGGGAAGGTGGCGGTGAAGGGGAAGCCAAAGAGCATGATCCTTTTTTGTCAGAATAAAATGAGCCCTTGAAATAGCTCGTAAGAGGACATCCTTCGCGCTGCGGCGGAGACGCGCTCAGTCCCGGTCTGTATCAGACGTCGGAGCCTTAAGACTAAACTGCAGCCGCTCGCAATGTCTTTAATATTCACATTTATTCATAGCCCAGAACTCAAACGCAACGCGCACTTCGCCGCACCGCCGTATCTTAAATGGCATAGGTATTTAGTCGATGTAGGTACTGGTTAAACAGTTATCGACGGTGTGGTTAATAACATTCAAGGGCTTCCGTTTTAGCTGCCCTTTGACATTTGTATTAGTATGCGTGTGGCGCAACGCGTAACAACTGCAACGGAAATGAAAAGATGGGCAATTGACGTTTATACGCCTTTGCTCCAAATATTGGTAATAAGAGTGAGTCGCACTGCCTAGGCAGCGCCGGCTTCAGTATTTATTACGCTTTAATTTTTGCGGTTTGAAGGACGTCCACCGCTCGCACGATTACAGAATCACTGAAAAGTGCTCAGTAGAAGTATGCCACTTTTGATACTCGGATATAAATACGTGGCAAGTTGTCGCGGCCCTATCCCAAAGCCTATCCCGCTGTAAATCACACCAATTAAAAACACCCTGTCACAGGCTCTTGAATTAATATTCTCCTCTGGTACAAGCTTGCGCCCGACAACTGGAACTGGAGCACATCTGGCGGACTCAGAGCTCAACTCGAAAGCCGCCTAGTAATAGCCCTAATCCTGCCGATTCGCGATTGTGTTTTACATGAGATACAGAACACAAATTGCAAAAAAATACAATGCATAATACATGGCGACGAATAAATCATGATTACAGTATTTACTGCGTGTAAACAAGGTATTAAATGAACCATACGCGTTTATATAAATCGCGTAAATCAGACATAGCCTGTTTTATGTTGAAAAATTCCATTCTAATCCATTAAAGATAACCTTTGTTCCCATTACAGATGTTTTATACAATATATATATAAATAGTCGTAGTCACAGTATGAAGAAATTATTAACCAAGATAAGGATGCAGCTATCATAACTGTAGTGTAGGGGACACGGATTCACGGAATATCTAACGTATGTTTACCCAACCAAAACGCAAAGGATTGAAAAGTAAAGACGAAACTTATAATGATTTCTTTACATAAAACATTTTTTCCCTAAAATGCTTAGTTTGACCCGTTTTGTATTTGCTTTTTGCGATGTAATCTCATTTGCATGCCAGCTGTTTATGTAAAGTCCTACAGGCATCGCAAAAGCGTGCGCGATCAAATGCGTGGGTCATAAAGCGAGTTTACTGCCGACGGACATCGATATTATTGGCTTATTGGAAACGCCGCAGTCCTCTTCGCCCTCCTCGCGCTGCACCCAATCAGACCGGATTAAGGTCCCCCCCGCTGCACGCGCTGCCGTTGGTGCAGTGTAAATGTGCTCGCGCTGACCCCTTTCCGGTTCACCGCTGGGCGATATAAGGAGCGTTTGATCCGCTAGCCAGTCCGCTTTAAAATAAAGCGAGGCGGGTAATTAAGCGCGGCTCCCAGTGCAGTTTATTTCATCAGTGTGTTATTTTCGGTTGTTATACGATGATTTTTGGGCAGTGCACTTGTTGGTTAGGTTTTTCTCTTGCTAAAAATAACATTTTTGTCAGTTTGGTAGCAGATGGAACCTTCGCAAAATATAATAAGAGCTACATTCCAAGCAGTTTTATTTACATTTGTTTGTACCGTCTCACGCCACCCAAGAGACTGCTCATTTAATACAGTTGCTCTCGGGAGAGCGTCCCTCAGGTTTGCAGTCAAGTATAGACGTATAAGTGGGGCTGGGGTGGGGGTGCAGTTAATGCACGGTCATGCTTACCACCAACTCATCGGTTGAAATTGTTTTTTGAATAGGATCCCTGCACAAAGGCGACTGGCATCCTAACAGAATAACTATGTGGCCAGGACATCCTGTTCACTTCTCAAACAGCTCCACAGCAAAACAGCTCTTTTCAGTCCTACCCGGTGCTCTAACAATGTCACCTGGGCCTTTTAACTGAAGAGGAGCCTCGGCATTAGTTGATGTTGTTGATTAATGTGCTGGCTTTCGATTGATATAACAAAGTGACTTAATGACTGCTTGATATATCTTTTCTGAATCATGTTTTTAAGGAAGTCAACGGTTGTCAAGGAAGTCCTTGAGTGAGCTTTCTCTCTTATGTATAGAAAAGCGGTGCTATAGTAACTCATCAGGTTAGTGTACACAGAGTTTGTGAAGGGGAACATTATCCAAGTCTATGAGTTTGCGAAAGAGAATATTATCCACATGTGTATGAGTTTGCGAAGGAGAATATTATCCACATGTGTATGAGTTTGCAAAGGAGAATATTATCCACATGTGTATGAGTTTGCGAAGGAGAATATTATCCACATGTCTATGAGTTTGCAAAGGAGAATATTATCCACGTGTATGAGTTTGCGAAGGAGAATATTATCCACATGTGTAAGAGTTTGTGAAGGAGAACATTATCCAAGTCTATGAGTTTGCGAAAGAGAATATTATCCACATGTGTATGAGTTTGCGAAGGAGAATATTATCCACATGTGTATGAATTTGTGAAGGAGAACATTATGCATCTGTGTGAGCCTGTGAAGGAGAACATTATGTTTGTGTATGAAGCTGTGAAGGAGAACATCATCCATGTGTATGAGTATGCGAAGGAGAGCAGTGTTCATATGTAAAGGGCTCCAGATGTGATGTGACCACACACAGCTCTAAGGAGTCATAGATGAAATATGTTGCAGTGTATTAATTCACTAGACACTAGCAAAGTAGTGCTTTATCTTATATAATAATCACAGAAAGCACAATGTGTTTTGAACATGTTAATGTTCAAGAGAAAATTTAGGGTGGTATTGACAATGTGTACTGTGCAGTATTTGGTAACATACAGTAATTGCATGTTCAGTGTTCAATACCATAACCAGTTACCGGTAAAAATGCTGAAAAGAAACAAACTACATAGCATTCAGTAACATGATAACATTACACACCATATGGACTGTGTTCAGCTGATAACTTGGTATGTCTGCATGTAGAATGTTGCACATATTGTGCCATGATTCTCACACCTTACACTACAATAGTCTCAGTGCTTATTTATTCAGTTCTAATAGTCGGCCGGTAAATTGTGCAGTACAGAGACGTTCCAAAGCAAAGGTGGGTATGTCGATAAGCAGATGACGGATGAGCACTTTAAAAAATAGGATGCTGTTATATTATCTAGTCACTGTGACAAAATCTGAGTGCATTCACACTAATACCTGAACTCCATTTTGGACGGCAGAGGTACTGCTCTATCTCTGGCTTTTGTGAGAACTTTATGCTTAGCAAATGAAAAATATGATTATGTAACTTTGGAACTGTGCCTTATCATTGTAGTATCGTAATGTTAGACAAATGTTTTATTGCACTCTATGTTGTACTCTCATGTTATAACTGTCAAATAGGGATTTCCCAAGGATTGGATTGAACTTTACTACAGGCATAGCATGAAATCACTCCTCTAATTTATTATAGCCCATAAATTTCTAGAAACCTATTACTATTTGGAGTATCCGGTATAGGCAGCAGTGCCCAAATCGTCCATCCACACCACGTAGTTGTGTTCATGAGTGGCAAAGACACACATAGAGGAATTAAAGATGGCGCTCTTGCCGGTTGTGAGTGAAGTAGCCACAATGACAGGATGTAGGTGTTAGCACTCAGCGTTGCATTATATGTTGAACAAAACTAGCGTGAAACTAAAAGAAGCAGAAATACTGCAAAATAAATGTCACTTGCTCTAGCTCTCTGCTTTCACTTCACCCCAGCTGGGTCTTTTTATAATCATAAAAGTCGCAATGCATTAGATTCAGCTGGCCCTATTTATCACTTACAGTCTTTATCTATTAGATACTGAGGTCATAATGTAATGGGAGAGGTAGAGCGGGTCTTTGGGTCAATACTTTGTTGTCCTTTTGGCTACCAGCCTTGTCTCATTCACATGGTCCACAGTTAGTCAAAACAAGAATTCAGACATAGAAAATATCAAAAATATACTAGTAGTTATGAATATTGTCATGCTGTAGCTTTTGAGCAATTAAACGAAATCCCCTCAAAACTACTTTAAACACACCGAATGCTGAAGCGCAGCAATGTTAAGATGAAGGTTATGTGCCTCCTTGTTACTCTCATGTGCTCCATGAAGCTTTTCATTTTCCTTCCCCCGAGCCTCGAAAATCCACGCTGAAATATAAGTGTATCGCTCCTTGTCAGCCATTTGATTTATGAGTACTTAAAGGAAACAAGCTACGTGAAGCAATGCCACTGAGACAAGTGAGGTTTGAGAGCAAGGCAGAGTGTGTGCATTCAGGTGCATGCGGACACGCACATACTGCAGTGTGCCACACACACACACACACACAAACGCAGGTTTGAAACTATATCTTTGTGGGGACTATCCATTCATTTCTATGGGGAAAACTGTAATCACAACATGATGACCTTAACCCCTACCCAGCCCTAACCTTAACCATAAGTAACCAAACTAAACAAGACATTTGACGTTTTTAGTTTTTTGATTGCATTCACATGTCATTGTGGGAACCTGAAAATGGTCCCCACAATGCCAAAACAACAGATTTTTATTACATTTGGTTCCCACAATGTGATATAGACATAATCCACACATACTTGCACACACACAGGGGCCATAATGAATTATTTCAGCAGCAGCTGTTGCTAGGAGCAGTAGTGCAGCCCTCTCCGTCCGTGTCGGGGCTGGGAGATCTGGAATGCTTAAACACTTCATTTTACACGGCGCGGCTAAATGCTGGCACCCGTTGCATATCGACCCGGATTATCTCTGCAATGTGCTCTTGCATTTTCATGAGTTGCCTTCGCTCAGAACTCATCAGCGGAGTTTAAATGCACAGGACTCCTGCAGTGTTCTTCCTTTCCCCTGTTCATCAAAGGTGCAATTTATTCCACCAATGACAGCAAAGCACAGGCGAGAGAGTAAGAGCCAAATTAGTGCTGAAATAATGTTTTTCTTTTGGGGATGGAAAAAAAAATGCACGACAAAATAAAAGAAAAATCAACAACCTTAATCAAAACAACAAAAATGCAAAACTACATAATCTTATGCATTTCCATATGTACCCGTGTGTTTCTCTTTGTAAAAAACAAACCCCATGATTTTAACCGAACAATAATCTGTGTGGAAATTAATTTTATTATTTTCATTTTTTTTTTTTGTGGTCACTTAGGTCAAATGAGAATCTGTTCAAATTAACGGTGATGATCTGGGCAAAATGGTGAAATATCACAGTGCAACATTAAAAATTTTAAACACAGAGAAAATGACCATTTCATATTAAATATTAATCAGTAATAAAATGCAAGTAGGTATTTTCAGAGACAATATATATTGATGTTTGATACAGACTCTCCCCGTTTAACGACTTACCTTTTTACCACCCGCCCGGACTCAGGACCAGCTCTCCGACCAGCGTATTATACGCTGTACACTTTCTATTCTGTTTGTTCTGGGGAAGGAAGCCTGCATGTTGTCTGCGGTCATTAACATTTATTTTGATTTCCCAAATGAATTTACACTGAACTGTGGGATAGGGAACCTCAAGTAGAGTGTAGAGCACGGACGTGCGCAAGGTTAAAGTTTTCCTGTGTCTTACACTTTTCTTACGTCCTCGAAAGCAATGGCTGTAAGTTTTTTACTTCTTTCATATCTTAGTTAATATGTTCAAGTGACTTACTTTGTATGCGCCGTCTTAGTTCGGTAATGCGCAAAAAGATGCTAACAGTAATTCATTGGATTGTAGTGATGCTAATGTGCGATACATGCTAAATATGTTAGCGTGCCATTTATTTGTAATTCCGTTGATCATCAACGTTAGCACTTATCGGCCAGTTTGTTGTAACTTTGGTATACTAGGTAAAAGATCTCCTAAGTCTTTTCTGCGTTTGATGTATTACAGTTTCACTCATAGATTTTCACCTGTTACATATGGAGAAAACACGTAGCGGGAGAAGCACACTGTTTATTACACTATGCAGTACACTGACGTTTATAAATATACTGAAAATACCAGTACATTATGCTTGAAATATCAGTAAGAGGCGGCCCCTCGCTTATCGACCAATTCGCTTAACGACCTAGTTCCTAGGGACGGGACTCTGTGGTTAAGTGGGGAGATGCTGTATTTGAAAAATGGCAACTAAAGTCTTATGAAACTTAAAATCTGCTTTACCTATATAAATGTCTTATATTCATTTGGTCAGTACATTGTGATTTTTTTTTTTACTAGTCTCAGTACATTGCATATTTTATGGCAATCAGTTTTTTTGTAGTTTATGTTCAAATTTACTGTAGAAGTTGTGTACTTTTGACAGTTTTATGACATTTAGCACCGTCTGAGATTCTGAGTCTCATAGTAACCAAACTATGTTTTGGACAATCAACACCATTTATTTTAATGAGTATTGACTGACAATTCAGTGTAGTGAAATTTCACCGGACGTAGATTATTGCTTTGAGATTTCATTTGGCATCACCCACTTGCCTTTTGACTTTGCAACTATTGTTTGAAAAGCCCGTCTTTACGGTCTAACTGATGAGCAGTACTAAGCAGTACTCAACATAGTGCATATTTTGGAACCTGGCTTTATGACAAGGGGGTTTTTTGCATTTCAGTAACCTTTTAATAAAAACTGAGTGCTGTTTCAGGCGCACGCTGCATCTTACTGTATCAAAGGCTGCTTTTTGAGACCAGGCGAATTAAGGTGATATTTCAGGACTGCTTTGGGGTGACAGACTTATTTAAAATCAAAATCTTTAAACAGAAATTTTGGTCATTAAACTCTCAGGGAGTTAATGTCACTTGTTTAAGAAAACGACTGAACAATAATAACAGGCAGAGCCAAGAAAAACAAGAGGTTTCCTGTAGATTTGCTCCTAGGCACACTTATTAAATAATTAGTGGCGGTTTACTGGAGTGTAATTTCTATTCGGTTTAGTGTAAATAAGAGGGTGTTTGTCAAGATCCACTAAAATTATGTGTGCATGGTGCCCTGCAGAGGACTTTTCCTGTGGCGCCCTGCTCTGTGAAATTAAAAAATTACGCTTGTAGTTTTCATTGAAAATCTGACTGCGTAAACACTAAATATCAGCCAAATATGGTTGCCGAGCCCGGAGAGTGGCAAATCCAGCATTTAATGGAGCCGTGTGTCTTCTCCCATCGTGATGCTCCTCATAAGCCAGGCTACGTTCTTTGCACCATTGCCCCTGCTGAGAGGTAAAAATTTGGTCCAAGTCTTCAACAGATTGAAAGCAGTTTTTCCAGCTTCGATAATACCAGCGTTCCTATCCGTCATTCTGCAGCACAGGGCAGGATTTGCAGAGCATATGTTCTACGAGTGTCCCGGCTAGCACTTTCAGAGCTGCGGGGCAGCTAGGTTAGGATGGGTGGTCACTGGCTAACACGATGCCCATGACTGAATGGCAATGATCTGATTTAGAGGTTGTGGTATTTTCACACCATTCTCTCCATTTACACTTTTCACGTTCACTTCATCGCTTACTTGCTTTGAAATTTCCTGGGTCTTAATCTTCGAGTCTTCCATTCCATTCCGTTCACTAATTGACCAAGAAGCCTCACGGAAACAGGTGATTTCATCTTGCATTGCTGAGCGCAGACAGATGCTTTTTAAAATAATCTTGTGGACATGATATTAATTAGGCTATGCTGCAGCAATGCGTCTGAAAAATTGTGTGATCATGACATTTCCATTTTCTTTCAAATAAATTTCCTTTTGCTCATTTTCCCCTTTAATACTCCGGATCCATGATGTGTATTAATTAATACTCCAGTGTGTCATCACTGCAAGCTGTTCCTGGTTCATTTACAAACTCTACTATGTATCTACGAAATGCCATATGTATCTATAAAAATTAAAGGATACATTCAAGTGTATTATGGACATTGCATGCAATAAAATATGAGAAACTAGAAAGAAACGTTAAATATTAAACAATGGTTTAAGCTCTTTTTTTTACTGGTACAGGAGACGTCGTTATAATATGCCGTTAGGGCTATTCATCACAGCTTGTGCATTAAAGTTGCTGTTTTAAATTTTAAATAAAAAAAAATCTCCAGGGCCGCATCTGCTCTGTTGATTTTGTTTCACGGACAATTATTGGACACATAACTGGCCTTCTGCCTTCTGCTAATTGACCAGGCTACACGTACTCATTTGCATTAAAGGGAAAGCTGAAGACTTGGTTTGGATATACAAAACTTAAGGCACTCTCAAGACAGCAGCCAAACACAGCATAATGTTTTTATCACGTATGTTTCTCTACGAATCGGTATTTCCTTGGAGCTGACAACATGGCTAATGCGAGTGACTTTCGGCCCTGTGAGAGCCCATGTCGGTTAGGGTAAACATCTTTCCAGTCGTTTGGACAGCCTTGCGGTCAGAGATGTGGACACTGATTCATCTCCAGTCCCACAAAGGCAGCGTAGGGCCCAACCGGTCGAGAGAATAGCTGCTGTTGTGCCCCCAAGCGAGTTATTACTCCGGGAGATGGGTAGAGCTTAGTACTTTGGACTAAATGGCTTTAAATGATGCCAGTGACTAATGAGACGAGGGGTTGGATTAAGGCACATGTGAGCCCGTACCGGCGTGTCCGAATCGCTGCGAGTCAAGGGGGTGGCTCCTGCGGGCTCTTTCGGGGCTCCCACACCTGCCCCCACGGCAGCGGGGCGTACAGATGGGAGGTGGAGGGTGGAGTCAACCAAACACAAAGCCAGACACCTGTGCGCAGTTCCAGGAACAAAGAGAGACAGCGGGTGCTGGGGGTGCTATGGGAGGCTGGGGGTGTGGTGTGGCCTCTCGCCTCTCATCTCCATGAGAATCAGAGGCTCCGCCGCCCATCTGTCCCACCCCATCGAGCCTAGCACTCTGCTCGCCATGGCGACAAAGGCCAGGCAAGGACCGGGGCAGGCACCTCCCCCCCTCCAATGCCTGGCGTTCATCTGGCTCTGGCCAGCACGTCCCCGACTGCCCATCTCTTTAATTGCTTTGCCATTTTTAGCCACTTTCAGAAGAAGCTGTTTCAAGCTATTTACAGTCCCCTCCATAATGTTTGGAGACACATTTTTCCTTGCAGCCTCTGCTCCACAGTTTAAAATTTCAATCCAAACAATACAGACATGGTTAAAGCGCATATTCCAGACTTTAATGTAAAGTTATTTGCATATATTTCAGTTTCACCATGTAGGAATATTAGGGCACCATAATGTTTGGGACATAGCAATGGTAGGTATATTAAAGCAGTCATGTGCAGCACTTTGTTTTATATTCCATACATGCAACGACTGCTCGAAGTCTGCGATTCACAGAGGTAAATGAGTAAATTTGGTGCTGAGTATCTCCTCCGGTGACACTCTGTCACACCGCTAATGCAGCCCCCTTTTGGCTCCTGCCTGTTTCAGGGGCTTGTCTATTTAAGTTTCCTCTTCAGCGTATGGAAGGCATGCTCAATTGGAATTAAATCGGGTGACTGGCTTGGCCATTCCAGAATTTTACGTTTATTAGCTTTAAAAAACTCCAGGGTTGCCGTAGCAGTATGTTTGGGATCATTATTTTGCTTTAGGATGAAGCTTCGTCCTTTGAATCTGGAGGCATTTAGTAGAACCTGGGCAGATACGATGTTTCTATACACCTCATCATCAATGAAGATAACTGTGCCAGTACCTGTGCCAGACATACATGCCCAAACCACAACACCCCCACCCACCGTGTTTTACAGATGACTTGCTATGCACTGGATCTTGGGCAGTTCCTTTTCGTCTTACACTGTCCTCTTGCCATCACTCTGATGCAGGTTAATCTTGGTCTCGTCTGTCCATAAGACCTTTTTCTAGAATTCTGCAGGCTCTTTTAAGGACTTTTTTCCAAACTGCAATCTAGCCATCCTGTTGTTGTGGTTAACTAGTGGTTTGCATCTTACAGTGTAGCCTCTGTGTTTCTGTTCATGAACTCTTCTGTGGATAGTAGTCTCTGACAAAGACATACCTGCCTGCTGAAGACTGTTTCTGATCTGCTGGACAGGTGTTTGGGGATTTTTCCTTTACCATAGCAGGATTCTTCTGTCATGAGCAGAGGAGGTATTCCTTGCCTACCAGTCCCTTTGCGATTACAGTGCATTCTTTCTTTTAAATGATATTACAGACATTTGATTTTGTAATCCTAAGGTTTGACCGATGTCTATAATGGTTTTATTCTTGTTTTTTCAGCCTCACAAAAATGTGTCCTTATCCCAAACATTATGGAGGGCACTGTGCATACTTCTCAGTAATTACCCCGGTTACATCCCCTTCCAGCCTGACGCTCATCCCACTCTTTTGTGGTAGCTGTGTCACGTGACTTGCATCCTTGTGGCGGCAGGTCCGATCCCTTTAACTGCTACACGGGCCGGGCGCTGAGGACAATATGGGTCGGTGGGGGGGTGACCTGGGAGTGAGCACATCCATATATACAACTCAGTGGGGGAAACAAGTGCTGCTGAATGCTGAAGTGGTCCTCTCCAGGTCGCTATTCTGTGCCATTATCTTTGTCAATGTGAAGGCCTCTTGAAAGGTTATGTGTGCATAATGTGAGGGCGCTCGCGCCCCCCCCCCCTCGCTCCCCCGAACCTACAGTGTTCTTCACCTCGGTGACATTTGGATGTGGAAACCAGTCATTAAGACTCCAAACCTCATAGTGCTCTGCATTACCGTGCCATAATTGGAAATGGCTGGAATCAGCTGATGCATTGAAATGCACTGAGGCATCGCTTCCCTGGCATGGCTCATTTCCAGGCCGTTAGAGCGGATTTCGGAAGCTCAGATGAGGGTCGTATGCCTATAGACTGATTTTAGCTTACCGGAAGGCTTGTGCTGTACTGAGAGCTGCATGGTATTCTGCTTCAGACATCATTATTTGTCAGCATCTGTAAATTAAAAAGTATCTGAGGATCGTTATGTGATTCTGCAAAGTTAAATACCTGATAGCCCAGATTCCTTAATTACGAGAGATTATTTTAACTGCAATACTGCAGGGGTAGCAGGCTCACTTCTTAGAGCCATGGGGAATATTTGGCTATTAATTGCTTAATTTAAGTAATTACTGGACAGTAACCTTACTTGTCGTTTTATTCGCCGATTAAGTACTAATTTGAAAAAATTAGCAGGGTTGATGAAAGACTGAGAGAGTTGCCCATCGCTGAGGCACGACATTTCTTAATATAAGCGTGAGAGAATGTACGAAAAGTGTTTGTTTTGTTACAAATGAGACTGCATCTTATGACGTACAGTTCTGGTCACGGGATACATAAACCAAGGCTCACACCGCAGAAACTTGACTCTACCTGCCGGTACGGAGCTGCATGTCAGTCAGTTCATCCCTGGCAGAGATATGTCAGTCGGTATGGCTCCCATGGTCACATGACTGTCAGTGAGTACGTTTCACACGCCTCCCCCAGACACACATGTTCCTCATTGCATGGAGAACTTACATGGTGTGATGTACAGTGTTGTGGGGCTTGTTCCATATGGTGCTGACAGGCTTTTTGGGGGGAGCGGGTGCTCATTCTGGAAATTAGCATCAATCGTACCCCCCGCCGGTTGGGTAAAGACCTCATGCTGTTCCCTTATGATAACACAATGAAACCCCCCTCCCCAAATGGGAGATTTTCTCTGACCTCACCCTTACCAAAGTATCGGCTAAAATTACACGCCGTCTGTTCCTTCTTGTTCTGATCTGGGCAATTTATTTTTTCTTTTGTTGTTTTACTTATTCACTGTTGTTGTTTGGCAGATGAGTCTAAGAGATCTGACTGTCAGCTCAAGCTCCGCAGGGTTTAAAACGCCATGGGGTTAAGGCTGCTGTGCGTATGTGCAATGTGCTCACCAGAGTCAAAAGAAACTAACGAATGCCGAGCTGGGGAATGGCTGATTGCTCATGTCACCTGCACATGGGGGACTCTGCCGCGCCACAACTTCCCGATATTTGTTATGTCGTAGTTGTGGCAGAAAAAAAAATTTGTTAGCTGTCAAGCAACATTTCATCACCGAAATCCTCGTGCTTGAGGAGGCCCACGTAGGTACATCAGAAGCTGCAGTTTGCCGGACTGGCTCCTTCTGAGAAGGTTCAAAGACTTCATGGGTGCTGCGTGAGCATGTCTCTCTGAAAGCCTTTTGTTCTATTCCAGCCCTTCTGGAGGATCTGCTGTGCAATCTGAGAGTATCGCAGGGAAAGGGAAGGAATTGCGTTCAGAACTCTTCAGGGTGTTTGTGAATTACAGCATGTGCACTTGCCTCAGGGGTCTTCGTTGAGGGCCTATTGAGTAGCAGTACAGGTGGTTCACATGCATAATGACTAAAAAAGACAGGTGTTCACTTATAAAAATATCCAATTAAGCAGTCTTATTACTGTAAACCACCACGCTGACAATTAATGATTATCTGGAGGTCAACCTATAATTAGTTAAGAGTACGTCAGTCTGT
Source organism: Isichthys henryi (assembly GCA_026776945.1). Lineage (NCBI taxonomy): Eukaryota > Metazoa > Chordata > Actinopteri > Osteoglossiformes > Mormyridae > Isichthys > Isichthys henryi. The sequence continues at coordinate 10,541,062 of JAODJX010000042.1, forward strand.
TCGGTCACCTGGCAGCGACGACAGAGGCAGAGGAGATGATGATAAAGGCATCTCCTCATGAGCGAGGTCAACGTTAAGGACTGTGGTCGGTGGGGATCATTAGGAGAGCTGGAGGTGCAACTGAAGATCCAGCTCTGTTTACCAGGAAAGACAGTACTGTTAAGATAAGATTCAGTCTGACGTCCATGGATAGCGGTTTTCTGTCCGGAAAGTGGGGCCGTCGCTTTGAGAGCTCAGGGGAAATGTGCGAGCAGGCCTGACTAAACCGTATATAGCTGTTTAGAAGGAAAAAGGCTCCCAGCTTATCATGTAATTAATCTGCAGTTGGCTGACATACCTTTTCCTCCAGGCTCCAGAAAACCAACTGGGGAGGGGGAGGGGGGGGGGTGAAGAGGTAATTGAATGGTATGTCTAAAATTTGCAGAATTGCTGCTTTTGTGGAAGAGAAGTAAATATATGGACTGATGGCTCAATGTACATTGCTCAGCATGCACATTATACACTGATATCAGCAGTTCAAACTGTATCTATTTCTCCGCTCAGAGGTCCAATGACTAGAGCTTGGTCGTTCAACAAAAAGAGCAATTTGTCCTTGTTATTTGAAAGGCGAAAGCCTTGGCGGCTATAGATCAGCTTCTGAGGCTTGTCAAGTTGATAATGCAAATAAATTCGACAGAAAACACAGATGGGGAAGAAGTCGACCATGCTGAAGAGACCACTAATAAAGGGCCGGTGACATCACACCGGGCGACTGCCGTTGGGCTTTGATTGGCTGACTCCCAAGAGATTGCTGCTTGGCAACCTGGGGACCCACAGTTTCCAGATCAGCTGTTTAAATGGCCTGCCATGTCACGAGCCAAACAGGCAGCACCACCTGGTCCCGGCAATTCCAAAGGGACAACTCAATTCAGCCGAAGGCAGTCCAGGATCACGCCTTTGTCCTTTACCATGCAGATGAAGGAAACGTTTATTACCTTATTTAGCTGTTTGCTCAACACTTCAGCCCAAAGCAGCATAACCTGTTTTACACTTTGACCACTTATACCAGTGGAAGTTTTAGTATGCTAACCCCATGCACAATGCTCAGAAATAAACAAAAAAACAAAGGAAAGCAAAAGGGCATTAGCAAACAAAAGCAACAATCTGAAAGTCTGCCCGCTATAACCTGATACTGGCATTCCAATAATGACAAATCCGCTCCCCTCACCACCCACCATCTTCGGGTTTATGAACACATAAGCGGCCTTCTGAGGTCTGAGGGGCGGTAGTCGTGCTGCCCGCTCCTGTCAGACATGCAGCTAACGAGTAAGCAGAGCCAGTGCAGTCAGGCAGGACGCCGTTCGAGCCGTTTAATTAGAGCAGGGGCGGGAGCAGTCCTTGGCCGTGTTAATTAAGCGAAACTGCTGCTACTGATGTTACCCACTTGGAAGCACTCTGCCGCCGTGGCCCACATTTAATATCTAGCGCGAGATTCAGCTACTGTAGCGGACGTCTCAGCAGGTAGCTGCTGCGCGCGGCGCTAATAGCTGGGGTGGGGTCTCGCCTCGCTTCTGAGGGGGTCTGTGCAGGAGCGTTTCAGGTTCCTTAGCTGCGCAGATGTGAGGATGGAGGAACCAGCTTGTCTCTCTGAAAGCCCTTATTGCGGGTCGATCGCTGCCGGATTCATGCCACTGAAGATACTCCAGGCCAGAGCGTTTGAAGCTAATGCAGGAAAAAGGAACGTGGCGAAAACAAGGCCGTCGGTGGGAGCATGGGTGTTACCTGAGATAATGGAATTGAATAATATAAGCCTGGAAATACAAAGGCGCACTGAAAGGGAATTCTATTTCAAGCAAAACCACACAAAAGCAAAAGTTTTGTGATAAATCCCACCGGAAACAAGTACTTGCAAAGAAAAACCAAAATTAAATATTAGAAACCGCATAATATGTAAGCGGTAACCTTTCTTTCCAGTTAATTTTCAGTTCATTCTTAAGCTTTCCTGCATTTTTGCTGCATTTACCTGAATTTTCCTTTGACTTGCAATAGATCTTAAGATAACTGTTGCTAGACAACTGCAGCTCCTCATCTCACTAGATAAGACGCCCGTTAAATGTAATTTGCTTCTTTTTTTTTTGCTCTGGGTGACCCTTGGTGCCATTTATGTGGAAAAAGAATCAGTCCTGATAGTTCATAATTGCCCCTCATTCAGAATAATTGCAACCCTGGATTATTCCCTTATTTATGTATTATTTATGGACAGCAGGAGAACATTAGATGAATTTTTCATCAATTTCATCCCCACTTCTGCTGTGACTTGTGTCATTTCCTGGTGTTTTTTTATTGGTCAAAATAAAGCCAGGGGTATGAATAGGCCTTTCCTACCCAGAACTGTAAAAGAAATACAAAAATCCCAACAACCAACCAGTGTTAATTTTGAATGCTACTGTATGCTCCCTGAAATCCCTGCTTCCAGACCCGTGAGGGGGACAATGCAACGCTACAAAGCTTTTCAATTTGTTTGGTATCTTGGATCTCTCTCCTGTATATTAATACACATCAGTCAGGCTGCCTCTTCTCTGCGTCCGCATGCAGTTCCAGGGATGAATGTAACAATGCATATGAGTCTTTCATCCTTTCATTCTGCCCTGGAGGCTGCCGGGAGAAGAACAAACCATTCGGATTTACATTCGTCTGGTTGGCTTTGGGTCTGGCTCTCTGGCACCTACAGATCACACTTCGTGCAAATGCACTAATAAGGAAAGATATCCAAGTGAACAAACAGGAGAAGAGCAAAACAACACAGCTAATAAAATTATAAGCAGTTTTTTTTTTTTTTTTACTGTGACTCGGGAGTCCAACAGCACAGCATGATTTCACTAATTCTAAAAAAATGAAAAAGAGTCACGGATGATCCCACTCATTCTTATGTCCCTGTGTTGCTTGTTAGAGGATAAATAGAACGGGCATTCATGTCTCTGCTTAAACGTACACCCATGGAGACCTTCATAAAGCTTATTTAGAACTGTGACTAATTGGAAACCAAGTGTTAGTTCTTAGGATATAACTGGGTATCAGAGGTTTTTTAAGTCCTTGTGAAATGCATCAGCTCTTGACCAACACATCATATTTCTGATAGTCTTTATTTTTAGCATTCTTCGTAAAGGTTCAGCTGAATTTTTACGTTTTCTTCCTCTATTTGTTAACCATAAAATCAGATAATGTAAATGCAGTCACTCTCATTATGCCGTGTAAGCACAACCAAAAACTGAACTTCATTTATTCGTTTAATTTAATTCACTAAATTAACGGGATTCCAGATTTCTGTTGTTAAAATAAGGTTTATGGGTAAGAGAGGTCACGGCCTTGTACTGGATCCACGATTGGAAGATGGATGGGTATGATGGGGGAGGAAGACTTGTGATTAAAAGGATCCAGACATGAGACATCACAGCTTTAATGAATATTCAGCTGTTTAAACAAAACAGAATAACCCGTTAAACTGATAAATATGAACGTAATGTGACGTAATGAGAACTGCTGACCCAGGGAGTCCGCAGACTCTTCCTCCTGATGTGAATCAGCCTGCGACCACGACCTGCGATTGTGCTTGTTAGAGAGACGGTTCATAAAGCCAGATGACGGCGAGGAAAAGCAAACAGGTCGAGACCAAGCCCAGGGATGCTTAGTTAAGACCCAAACGTGGGTGAGGTACTCAGTCACACACATTATTTAACATACAGGCATATTACGACTGATGTGAAACTGACGTAAGTAAATCGGGACATATGCAAAAAATAAATGCCTGAGATATACATATACATATATATTAGGGCTGCCGCCCTACGTCGATTACGTCGAGGCTGAAAATGCGTCGATATCAAAATTTTAAATTGACGCATCGTTTTTTAATATTTAAATGGTTTCTAAAACGTTTCAATGAATTATAACAAATGTTTTCTTTTAATGTCACGATACAATTATGGGAGTAGTTCAAATTATCACAAAACAAAAAGGTGGTTTTACACTGTTCGAAGAGCGATGGTATACTACGGCGGTACTAGCGCTATGCAGGAGCACCGAAGAAAAAACACACAGGCGTTATTCTAGACGGGCAAACCACCGGTTTGTCTATTCCATCCATCCATCTATCCATTTTCCAAACCGCTTATCCTACTCCGAATTTATGACCGGAGCCTATCCCGGAAGCAATGGGCACGAGGCAGGGAACAACCCAGGATGGGGGGCCAGCCCATCGCAGGGCACACTCACACACCATACACTCACGCATGCACACCTAGGGGCAATTTAGTAACTCCAATTAGCCTCAGCATGTTTTTGGAGTTTTTTAGTATCCTTTGTCCTTGCAGCTGCTAAAAACACTCATTTGAAGCCATTAAGTTGTCTGTCTGCTACATTAGAATCTCAGTTGAATAAGCATTTGTGACAATGTTTTGGCTAAAATCTAGGCTTATTCTATATTGATTGAGGGTGCCAATGTGTGCGTTTGTGCGTATTGGACTTCTTGGGACCAGGGTCGTTATAGTAAACTAAAAGTGAAACGAATACGGACACTACATATTTCGTGAACTGAAATAAAAATGAAAACCATATTTACAAAAAAAACTTTGATCTGCAAAGGTGCTGCCATACCCTCCATGTTTTACCTCGTTTAACCACAGTATATCCTCTTTTAAAATATGTTGTGGCTGCTGATCTATCCCTTCCTTCATCGCGACTTAAGTGCTTATCCCATGTGTCGCATGTGGCGTGATCCGATAACCGAAATTATTGAGCATAATGATACGCCAAATTTATGCAGAATACTAACTTTTACAATACGCATGACATAAAAAATTTAGACATATTACTAATCAGATTATGGAATTGTGTTGTTGTCAAAATAAGATTAATTTGTATTTTAATGAGTCCAAATAATTGTTTAGATTAATCTACCAATCGATGTCGATAGATTAATCAATACAAAAATTGTCGTTAGTGGCAGCCCTAATGAAAGTATATATATAGGCATGTTTCATATATATATACAGGCACACACATATATGTGTGCCTGTATATACATTTTTGAATTAATAATAGAATAGTATAGCAGTATTTTATCCGTCTTTGTGGGGAAATTGTGCAGTTCTCACATGTCTCATCTAGCTCTCCATGATAGACACAGATGTATAGACAGTTCAGAACAAATTTTGGGGTCATAGGGCTGGGTCAGCCAGCAGCCCTGAAACAGTGGGGGTTAAGTGCCTTACTCAGGGTCCTAGTACAGGCATAGACCCTTAACCTGCTGAGCTACACACTGGCCCTAATAAGCCAGGACAAAGGTTCCACAGAGGTAATGCAGACATCTGTAGTTCTTGCATAGCCTATAACAGTAATGAGTGACCTGAACCTATCAGCAATCCATCAATGGACATTTGTTCTGTATTTATATATATTTTTGAAAACATTTTGCTGATATTTTCTTAGTTTGAGTATTGCATTATCATTACCTCTCCATCTTCATTCTGTTTTTCCTGATGAGGATCATAGCTGTTATCATTATAGTTTATTATTGTATTAACCCATACATGTATTTTTAACATTGCTCCATTGTTTCATTCCAGCATATTTCATTATTAAATTCATTTGAAAGTCTCTAATCCAGCCCTGTCTCCATGACACAAGAATGTATTCTCTAACAGCACACTCACTCCATGATACAGAGAGATATTTGCTAACGCACCACTGACACTGACACTGAGATGTATTCTGTAACCCAGCACTGACTCTGTGACAGAGAGATGTATTCTGTAACCCAGCACTGACTCCGTGACAGAGAGATCTATTCTGTAACCCAGCACTGACTCCGTGACAGAGAGCTGTATTCTGTAACCCAGCACTGACTCCGTGACAGAGAGATATATTCTGTAACCCAGCACTGACTCCGTGACAGAGAGATGTATTCTGTAACCCAGCACTGACTCCGCGACAGAGAGATGTATTGTGTAACTCAACTCTGACTGTGACAGAGAGATGTATTCTGTAACCCAGCACTGACTCTATGACAGAGGGATGTATTCTGTAACCTAGCAGTGACTCTGTGACAGGGAGATGTATTCTGCAACCTAGCACTGACTCAGAGTGACCCAGAGATGAGTTTTCCAGCACAGTGAAAGTCAGTAAACACCTCTTCATGAGCACCTGCTTCTGAGCTTGGTACCCCCCCCCCCTCCTCCTACCAATCACTTGATTACTGCAGAGAGCCTGTGCTCTGGGTTATTGGGTGAGGTAGTGAATGTGTTTCTAGAGACTCCCACAATCCATTGACCTTTCCCAGAGGTTTTCTATCAAACATTAGTCCTTTAGAAACTGGCCTTGTTTTTATCGAACTGTACCAAATGCATCAGAAAGGCCCAAAAAAATTTTGGAAAATAACCTTGAGACACAAAAGCTTGGGCGCACAAATAATCCAACGTAAATGTCAGGAGGAATTGCGACAACTGGATGAATAACAGCCTGACTGAGAAAAAGAAAAAAAAACAAACTGTATCAGAATTTGACAGAAGTGTCAACAAAGCATGTATGAAAAGAATTTTGGTCTTGGGAGAATGACACATAAAGCTCAGCCATTATTACTCGACTCAAGCAAGATCAAAAGTGCATTTATGACCATCTCTGATGAGGACAGCACTGCAGTGACACCAGCCCAAGCTGGTTATCTGGTTATCATGGGCATTGGTTTGACATCACAGGGAGTGAACGTTTAGTTTTTTTCTTCTCCTTTTTTTCTTCTCCTCGTCTGAGGCATCTTCCTTTTAGAAAAGTGTCTGTGAGATAGGGTGAGTTCAAAAGGCTAACCTAAACTGGGTCACTGAGAAAAGCATACAGACCCGGCAGAAACTGAATACATTTCTACTGAATGCATTTCACGTGTATTTTTCAGAAATGAAATGTTTTCTGTTTCTGTTGCGTGAATGTAGGACAGGACCGTGGATGGCTGATCAGTAATGATCAGGCCGCTGCCGTTGATGTGTCTCAGTTGGTCCTGTTCCTTAGTGTTTCTCCCACAATGCTCAGTGCATTCGTATTACTTCTGAAGACTATTGGGAAGTGAAACCATAATAAGTAGGTAACTAGCTTTAGAACGCTTTCTTGGCGGTGACTTGCAGGTTATTAAGGGGTACACCCGCTGACACACAGCAATCTGGCACCTATTAATTATTTTTCTTCACAGTGGAGTCATTTCCTTTGTGGCCAATTAGCGAAGGTTTGGAACGGACTACACTTTGGGGCATAATCAACAGACTTGTGACAAGTGAAATAAATACTCATGGTCTGCAAGGGAACCTTAAGATGGCGTGTTTGTTATGAAAAAAGTGCAATTGGTATGCAATTAAGAAGGGATTATTTCTTTATGAGGACAAGAGTGGGACAAAGAAGAAGAAACATTTTAATGTCAGTCAAGGTTCTCCCCAGTGATCCTTAGACTTTTTTCCCTCAAATATGGCAAAACAATTTCCGTTTTCTAATTTGACTTTAAACCTTGAGCATCTGCATTCTAATGAAGCAACTGTACGAGTAACGGAAGGAGCTTGCTCGCCTTTTTAATGTGCGTTTGGTGCTCAGAATCACATTGTTTTCCTGTCGGACTGAAGAAAGCTTTTAATTTTCTTTTATATAAAATGCATTTTAATCTGCCATTGTGGATGATCGCAAAGGTGTTTGCTGGAGGCTCTGAATAAATGGAATGTTGCTCTTCACGTCTGTGCCAGGCAGGAGGGGCTTTCTGGGGAAATCGACAGCGTTGATGTTGTGGCCTCATTAAAGACGTGATGGTGCTCTGTGTAAGAGGCCAGCCGGTTTAGGGCGGTCCGAAGTTGCCTCCCCAATCACTACTACCTGCAGGATTTATGAATTATGAATAATGTGTTGCCCTAAAGATCAGCGACTTCAGCCAAGGAAACTAATCAAACTCCTGGCTAGACTCCAGGGGCTGATGTCATTCATCTTGTTGAGTGTTTCTGAATCCTGTTCCTCGGGGACCCCTGCCTGTGCTGGTTTTTATTCTAGCCGAGCTCTTAATTATGAGGCCTGTTCAAGGAGTTGATTGAATCATGATTGTACTTTGATGTACTTTAGCATTCATTGAGTCATTTTTTAATGTTAATTCTGTGGGTTAGTGTGTGTTAAGAGTCCTTGGAGATGCTGTGGATTATCAAGGGTACATTAGGTACCTGTTGCTGATTGATTTGATCTGGTTTACCTTAATGTTTTTCTTCAGTTTGAGCAATGGTTCATATTATATCTAAATCTTTAATGTGTTTTGGGTTCCCAAACTCTCATTCTCTTGTTTCATTGCATCATTATTAATCAGAGCTGGCCTCCAATCTCGAGATCCTTACACTTCACGGTTGCTGTATCAATTTTAAAAATGGATAGGTTCCATGGTATCTGCAGCCCGTATTGCTTTTTTCTTCCCACATATTACACCCTGGACTTTTAATCACCTTGGTATTACGTGCACTCCATATTTCCAGTGAGCGTGAACGGCCATGTGCTTGTTTGGTGGCTTGATAGCATCAAGACCCATGACCAGGAACTTGAGAAAAGACAGGAAAGCCTGAGAAGAAACAAGAGAGAAAATTAAACTGTCTTGCTGAGGAAGGCATGTGTCTGAGAGCTTGAAGCTGAAAGCCTGGCGGTACAAAACCAAGGGCATGTAAAGGGCTTGTATAATGGACCTCTCCTCGGGGAAGAGGGCCAAAGTTATCCTAGCGAGATCGCTACACAGCCACTTCATGCTGCGCCTGTGCAGGACACTCACTGAATGACAGCTCCTCAAGTTAAAAGGCTCTCCCTAAGGCAAAGTTTGGTTATCCAGGGTTATTCCACCTCGTGATCAACCCTGTCTCTGATATGTACATAATCCTCAAAAGTATATAGCAACATACACTCGGGGAAACATGCAAATTTAACAAACTGAACTGTCAACATTTTCCATTGGTTATACCTTTTTAGTTAAAGGTTGTTTCTGGATTCTTCTCCCCATCGAGTGTTTTAGCTCCAGGGGCAGTCTGACCCCGCTTTCAATAGTACATCACTTTGGCTGGAAATGTCTACTAAATAAATAAATTGTCAATTAATTCAGCATAATATCAGCTAGATTGTTTTTATATTAATTGATTGTTTATGGCATTTACTCACTTGCGTGGGGTGACTAATCATTGCTGTCATTAATCAATAAGCAGTGAATTGACTGAACGCAGGTGTAACGCTGCTGTAGGGCCTCATGTTAGTCACTGTTTGGCCCATTTTAAAATCAGCCACAGGTTTTTCATGCACATGTTCAGCGTCATCTCGTGTTTTCGCGGTAGAGTGACGGTCAGCCCATCTTTAAAAAAAAAAATCCCAGAAATGTGGGAGGCGATGGCGAGCAATATAATCAGCCATCTGCGAAGCTGAACCTCAGAAAGTACCCATCCCTAAGTACCTTTAAGAGTGTCTTAAGTACCACACGGTGCTTCTGTGCCGTGGTTACTGATTACCACAGTATGGATGTCTGGGTAATGTACTGCTGTTTGAAGATGGTTGGTTATTCATATCCACACCTTTCTCCCCCTAGCTGTAATCTGGACATTTAAAAGTACAAATTTTGGGTTTGCCCTTTTATCGATTTATACTACATATCTTACCAACTCATGCCATGGGCGCAAAGATTAAGATGAGAATGTCCAGCGGCTTCAGTAGCATGAGAGAACGCCTGGAACCACCCTTTGTCCTCTGATGCTTGAGCAGAGCCAATGTCGGTCCAGTGGGATGGCGATTATCATTCCGTCTGCATTACTCTCCTTAATGGGATTCATTAGCCAATCATTCTGCGTAATAATGGCTGCGATTTTGTGACATTAAGTGGCTAATCGGGCCAGAGGACGTGTTTGCGAGATGCCATCTTCAATCATCCGAGCATGTTGACATAATCCACGTGAAGACGCCACGCTCGTGCTGTGGTCAGGCTGGGGCTTGACCTTCTTGTGCTGATTTGCTGCCTGGCCACCTCCATATGAGAGCAGTCTGGCCACTGCAGAGTGAGAGTCCGGCTTCCTTAAGGCTTGCTATGGGTGCATGCCGGGGTCCTGCCAAGTCACTCCACACAGGGTTGCTGGCCGTGAGTGAACTGGGACAAACTGTGAGATCTGACTAAATCAGAGTTCTACTGCTTACAGTGACTGTTTGCGAAGCGCGAGCCAGAGGTAAAATTCTTCTGAAGGAAATAAAATCCCAGAAGTCAGACAGTGTGTTTTGTTGGGAGCTGGGATCAGTTACATTGCTAGAAGGAGTGCATCAGTGTGAAGAGATCGGAATTGAAATGTTCGGCGATTATCATTAATTGCAGGTGCATTAGTGTCTGATTTCCACCCATATTCACAGCTTTATCCTGTGTGTTCAACTCCTTTCATTATCCTCCTTCACGTGTGTCGAATTTTCATGTTACTTTATTTGTTCCATGACTCTGATTTGTTTCTTTCCATTAACATCTTTCGCTCGGGGGGCGGGGGGGGGGGGGGGGGGGGGGGGGGGGGGGGGGGGGGGGGGGGGGGGGGGGGGGGGGGGGGGGGGGG
>JAODJX010000042.1:10562475-10579041 GCA_026776945.1 Isichthys henryi
TTTATTTTTTTGGGGTTTGTTTGGTGTTTTTTTTTTTTTTCTCACAACACCCCCCCCCCCCCCCCCCCCCCAGGCAATCGAAAGAGAAGTTCCAGGAAATTGAAAAAGCCGAAAGTCCGCTTAGGCTTTGCACTGATGAGGAAGTTAGTAGTCCCTTGTCTAACAGATTGGCTCTTATTGACATATTGAAAAAGACATGATGAATGACTATTGACTGTTCTTAAAATCGGGGGGCTTCATAAAGACATACTTTGCAATAAAATCTTGGGAATATTGCTACATTCAGAAATTGAACCATACCTGCTTTGCATTTTTGGATTCATTGTTATGCCTATTTATTGTTATATATTACGTCATTAAAAGACTGGAGGAGTCACCAAAGGGCAGATGGTAACTGTAACACACTATACTGACGTAACTGGCTTTTTTTTTTTTTTTTTTTTTTTTACTAGTGAGTTATTAGTTAGTAGATCAGAGTTTCCCAGCCCAGTTCTTGGAGATCCTCAGACAGCTTCTGCCCAGCAGACCTGATACAAACTATCATGAATACTGAATGCCTTGTATAGGTATGTTGGGAGCTGGGAGGGAGCAAAAATGTGGACTGGGGGGTCCCCAAGGACTGAGTTGAGAAACACCGAATTAAAACTCATTTAACCTCCATGCCAGTGTGCACCTGCTACTTTTCAGAGAAGAATGTTCACAAGCCGTCCTTGTGGAGTGCAGTGTTCGTCGGTGTGCACTCTGGGATGATCTGAGATGATCTTCTGCGTTGGCACGATGCAGACATCCTGCTAGATAAGCTGTTCCTCTCAAGATGTCCCATTCACATTCATTGTTAGATGAGCATGAGGGTGAGATATAACTTAAATGTTAAAACAAAAAACCTTGGAAGGATGACTGATTTGGTCCATAAGTGTATAAATGAAGAGAGCATGTGATCACTAGAGCAGTGATCTAAGAATAGATTTTACAATTACGGTAGAAAATACTTTTCAAGTGCGGCTTCATAAATGTCTTAGGTAAGCTGACAGGATTTGTAGCTGGGGTCAGAAGCCAGGAATCATGCTGAGCTAAAGCCCAGGACTGTTTCACATGCACTCCTGACATGGGCAAATGACTGGACAGGATGGGCCAAATGACTTGCTCTCATTTCTACATTATGTTCTTATCTTCCTACATTTTTAAACAGCATGAATTATTTGACTCGCTGCAAGATTGTGCGTCGTGGTTTTTTAAATTTTAAGATCTAATTTCCTCCCATTTATCATATTTATTTGATTTATTCGCGGTCCGTGTGCGGCTGATTAACCGCCGAAGCCTGGATGCGCATACAGAGACTCGTCAGACATGACCTTACCATAGAAACGACGGGCCTTGATTGTAAACCAATGCCTTGTGCATTTGCAGCAGTGAAATGTGCCGAAAAATCAATGAAGAATACTGCCATTATGTGTTTTAACGCCACAAAATAAAACTGAAACTCGTGCATTTTGGGTAGGAATTCAAAGGCTGGTAAGAACATGAATATACTCCCTGGAAAACAATGAAGCTGGATTTTTAGCGTAGCATAAGTTAGCAGTTTAGCCATTTATACAGCTAAGGCGCTCATGAAATGAAAATAGGTTAAGTGTTAGTGTTCAGAAGTACAGCAGCTATTTTTCTCCAGCATTTTTCAATGGCAACCTTTGGGTTCCCCCCTACCATTAAATGACCTGAATTCCTCCAGAGAGAAAACAAGTAGAAGTGTCCAGGCGTGTGAGCCGTGCCGACTCTGAGCGCAGGTACATGTGTTCGCAGTGGGCTTCTGTCATGGCTTCCCAGCATGCACCAGAACCGGGGCGAGCCGCTCACCTCTGACCTCTCTCTGTGCTGGAAGAGACAGGGTCGTTAATATTCATGCTGAAACCCCCACTTGATGGAGGCACCGTGAGTGCCGAGGTGTTGCTAAGGGCAACGGCGTTGTGATAGCCTCTTTGGATCGTACTTGACCACCACACTCCTTCACATCCCTGACACCCAGACACACACACACACACACACACACACACACACACACAGAAGTAACATGACCACAAATATGCACATGTGCCCTCACACTGGCTCACTAAAAATGTATGCATACCTACCCACACAGACATAAACCTCAGTTTCTATTTTAGACAAAAAGCTGAGGTTTTAGTTTTCATTTCGTACATTCATTTTGTTATTCTCTTTGTTGTTCTGTGAACCGGGCAGAAAAGCTGAGCAGAATATTTGTTACACGCTCCAAGAGTACAGTATAACAAATACTACTGAATCTATTTAGCTCTTTGTTCTCCCTTCATATAGAACAGTTTATCGTGCCAGACAGCATCCCCTCAGAGCAGCCAATCAGCTTAGCCCCTGCCCTAAGCTCAGAGCAGCCAATCAATTCATGCCGGACCGAAGTGCCCACCTGTAGAACACAGCGAGATGACAGACAGGCGAGTCCTCGTGGCAACTGGAACGAGATCTGCTAACAAGCCAAAATTGTGTTTCTGTCTGAGTGGAGTGGGTGGGATGATTCTGATTTCGCTGTGCCGCGTTTCTGCCGATAGACGCGGACTGGGAGGAGCAGGATGTTCAGATATTGCTGACATTCTGCAATTACGGTATTTCTTAGCTTCACTTTCGTCTAAAGTGACACGCATGGGTAAATACACTTTACAAAAACGCTATTTGCACTTGTTTACACGAAGGAATATACACGGAAAAACAAACCCGGCACTTTGCTTAATGGTGCCGTGATGGGCGGTTGTTCTGAGGCTGCAACCTGCCTTATACCTTATGCTTTCTGGAATGATCTCTCAATCACCATTGACTTGAAAGAGGGAAGCTCAGTTTGTATGACTAGATAAATGCACCAGGAAAGAAAGTCACCAATACAATGAAAATATAAGGAACATCCTCCGAGCTTGAAGTCTCAAAGTGTCTATCTTGCGTCTGCAAAACTAGTGAGACTTACCAAGCAGTGGGATTAGCGTGATAAAGGGAATACCTGAGACGCGAGCGGAGGGAGTGAGCGCCATATCTCCGCCACTCCGCTGCGCCTCCGGGCTCCTTTGTGATTTCGGTTGTTGTGTGCCACTCAAGTCCAATAGCCGCTTTCCGGGAATCGGTTCGGCAAAACCACAAAAACCGAACTGCCATGAATATGGGGGCCACGTAGCAATGTTTCTTCCTAAGTGTTTGTGCTTTTGCTTTTAACGTTTGCTCTCTGAGAGTGCCACACCGCATCGCCTTTTTATAAGAAAGCCCGGCTGATCTTTGTGTGGAAGTGCAGCTGCTTGCTGTAGACTCTTCTAGAGCTAATGCAGGCTAAGTATTGTGAACTGGAGCTAATGCCGGCTGAAAGCAGTCTGCAGGAGCTAATGCCGGCTGAGATCAGTATGCTAAAGCTAGGGCTGCCTAAGTGCTGTGTGCTCAGCGCCAGTATGTTCTGCAGCATGTCCTGCCTGTTAACAAGACCTGTTAAATCTTCATTCAGGGTCTTTACAGACATGCAGTATGTACTTTTGCATGCATGAGAGTAGGAAACCTGGAATCGCTGGTCAGTATCATGGTATTTAAGGGCACAAGCATGAAAAACTTGAATCACCCTGGTACCCTTTCTCTGGGCCTCTGGAGTCAATTGATGTTGTGGTTGGCCATGCTCATCATTTGCCGGTAACTAAGTGTTGTACTCTCACTGCTACTAAAGGCACATATTTCACTCATCAGCCAACAAACACTCCTCTGAACTTCTTTGCATTGCCATTGTCCATTTGTATTTGATGAATGTCAGCTGGTATATTATGCAACTAGACGGATATTTCTTCCAGGCTTTCTCACTTGTGATTTTGCACCTCCAAATCAAATGTTGCCCTAGGCGACTACCTATGTTACTTATAGGGCGGGTCGGCCCTGAATGTTACAAATCAAGACTGACTAATCTGTGTTTCTAAAACTGGCGGAAATGCAGGAAAAAATTATGAAAGTGGAAGTGTTAATCTGAAGCAGCACACTCATTGGATTTATAATAACAAATGTAACAATCTGTAACACAGCTGTCACAGAATATGATATTGCATATTTTATGCTAAAATTGTTAGCTTGGTTGATAGGTAAACAGAAAAATGTTAATCATTTGAAGATGAGTCAATATTGAAATATTTCAGATTTTCTATTTGTTTTTGGATCAATTTGTCCGTTGCCTTTCTGTTTTATGGTCACTTTTATGGCTAAATGGGATTCGACTGATGTTTATTCATCTGTTTTATGGTCATATTCCCCTGCTGTTATCTAGAGTACATCATTTACAGCTGTCTGCATCACTGGATTATATCTGCTACCTTTAAGACATGGAGTTTAGGAGTCCGGTCACACTTAAATGATTCTATGGCTTCAGGCTGTGGCCCAATTGAACCAAGACTGTGTTTAGGATGTGCATCATTACTGACTGAGTTTTTCATATCTAGTGCTTCATCAGTTCCCTTGTTCTGCAACCTTTCATAGGCAGGTGGCAGAATATTCCAGACTTAGGCAGTGGTGAAATCCTCGCTAGGTGACCGGTGAACAAAATGGCTGCCGCCATGCCCCACGGTGAGAACTCGCTGTGTTGGGGGGGCTGGGGGACCGGCCAGTGGTGCTGACTCACACCTCCTGGGAGTGCTTCCACTGGGCTGAAAAGGTCAAGAAGCACCGAGGCCCAAGTCCTTGTGTAGCAGTGATGGAGGCACTATTGATTTCAATCACCTCAACTAGACACACGCATGATTGCTACTGCCAGGCAATGATTCTGAAAATAACTGCTTCTCCAATAGTCATCATTTATTTAGTCACGGACTAGAGGCGCTGCTCTTCTGTATTTGTCTGTAAATTCAGTGGTGACTATATCAATGGCAGTGCCTTTTCACGCTGTCCTGAAATATGGAAGTTGAATCCGTTTCCATTTCATTCTTTAGGCCATTCCATCCAGGTGGGGGTGGTGGATTGGTGTGCTTAGTCCATCTCCAGTGCGAGATCCCAGTGCTTACTGTATCAAAGGCATCTTTGATATACAAACCACACTTACTGGGTTAGCCTCAGGCCATGCTGTTTCCTCTATTGATTCTTCTGTTTAGCTCCGAGTATTATACCAGTATTGGGAGCACTAAGTCTGAATTAGCCAGTGAATGATAGCGACTATAATTGTTATGCAACACGGGGGAAAAAGGCAAGATTCAATAGTGGGTGATTTAAGGGTGCTTTGAAGTCGTCACCTCATTGGGCTCTCAAATGCATTTTCATGGAGGAACAGTAAACTCAGAACCTACGCGTTATGGGGAAAGTCCCTGAATGGATGTTTGATCTTGTCTAAGAGTCCCACTGGTTGTCTCAGATTAATTCCTGTGGTCTCTGATGTCATGTTGTCTAAGACCATTTCTTGTGGTCTCCGAATCCCTGTTGTAACGGGCCCTGCTGGTCCTTTGTTGCGATTAAGAGTGCAGGTCTCTTTCAGTACCATGGCGTAATAGTGTAAGAAGTAGTTGGCAGAAAAACTACCGTTTGTGGATGCCTCCACTTAAAGCCGATGCAGGCTGTGCACTTACCAGTGACTAACGCTTGACTTCAGACGTTGTTAGTACAGCCTGCCTAAGTGATTGGCGCCATCACTGCTGCTCATTTAAAGGTTTTGCTGCCTCCCTCACATGCAAACACCAGCTCATGCAATACTGGCCTAATAAGCATCTTTATATTGATCTGCATACATTCATGTTCTCTAGGTTAATTAAGTAGCTGCCGCTTCTTTAATGTCTCTCGGGTTTTGTTTGCAGTTTCAGAGCCGTAGTGTTAAGGTGGCGCTGTGACCTGTCATGATAGCATTGTGTCTCTGCAAGCGTTGGCATCCACAGTGGAATCTTGCGTGCATGTGCACGGCCTCGAGAAACATACCATATGCTAGGCGGCTGCGTGCTTTCGGCCCACGCGCAGTAAATATTATTTTGTTGTCATGCTTGCTTCAGGTAATTATTGGTAATTATGCATTCATTATGCAGTTTATCAGTGGTGACAAAAATGTACCGATAAATGTGCTCAAAGCTCAGAGTAAGCGCAGTATAAACAGTGCAGTATTGACATTATGCGCATGTTAGGTGTGCTGTATATACACCAGATTCTTTCATAAGCAGTGACATTACAAATGTGAATATGATTTGCGATCCGTATAAGCTGAATAATTCATAAAATGTTAATGTCAGACCACAAGCCGGGTTGACCAAGTGTTTATGTAGCACTGGGTTTGACATAACATATTGCAGTACATGCCGAATCAAGTACCCTTGCTATGTAAAACAAGCTTTAAATATGCAAGCAGCCTTTTTATTGCACAGAAACCGTGAGCAACAGGGTTTAGCCTCTTGGATCTGCTACAATATGAGTAACATGGTTTTGCATCCTGTATGTACTACACTGTGAGTAACGGGGTTTAGCCTCCTGGATGTTCTACACTGTGAGTAACGGGGTTTAGCCTCCTGGATGTTCTACACTGTGAGTAACGGGGTTTAGCCTCCTGGATGCTCTACACTGTGAGTAACACGGTTTACCTGCTGGATGTGCTACACTGTGCCCTGCGATGGACTGGCCCCTCCATCCGGGGTTGTTCCCTGCCTTGTGCCCATTGCTTCCGGGATAGGCTCCGGACCCCCCGCGACCCAGTACGATAAGCGGTTTGGAAAATGGATGGATGGATGTGCTACACTGTGAATAACGGGGTTTAGCCTGCTGGATGTGCTACACTGTGAGTAACAAGGTTTAACCTGCTGGATGCGCTATACTGTAAGTAACAGGGTTTAACCTGCTGGATGTGCTACACTGTGAGTAACAAGGTTTAACCTGCTGGATGCGCTATACTGTGAGTAACAGGGTTTAACCTGCTGGATGCGCTATACTGTGAATAACAGGGTTTAGCCTGCTGGATGCGCTATACTGTGAGTAACAAGGTTTAACCTGCTGGATGCGCTATACTGTGAGTAACAGGGTTTAACCTGCTGGATGCGCTATACTGTGAATAACAGGGTTTAGCCTGCTGGATGCGCTATACTGTGAGTAACAAGGTTTAACCTGCTGGATGTGCTATACTGTGAGTAACAGAGTTTAACTGCTAGATGTGCTATACTGTGAGTAACAAGGTTTAACCTGCTGGATGTGCTATACTGTGAGTAACAAGGTTTAACCTGCTGGATGTGCTATACTGTGAGTAACAGGGTTTAGACTGCTGGATGTGCTATACTGTGAGTAACAGAGTTTACCTGCTAGATGTGCTACACTGTGAGTAACAGGGTTTAGACTGCTGGATGTGCTACACTGTGAGTAACGGGGTTTAAGCTTTGGGATGTGCTACACTGTGAGTAACGGGGTTTAGGCTTTGGGATGTGCTATACTGTGAGTAACAGGGTTTAGGCTTTGGGATGTGCTATACTGTGAGTAACAGGGTTTAGGCTTTGGGATGTGCTATACTGTGAGTAACAGGGTTTTGCATCTTGAATGTGCTATACTCAGAGTAATGGTTTAGCCTTCTGGATGTACTACGCTGTGAGTAACAGGGTTTAGCCTCCTATACATATACACACTTTGAATAACAGTGATTAACTTCCTGTAATCTGTATACTGCAATGTGAGGATATGCTATTCTATAGTACATTAACAACATGTTACCACCTGTACAAATTCCATGGTGAACAATGATAGACCACGTTTCCTGGACGGGAACAGTCTTCGGTGCTGGAGACTGGGAGAGCCTATGATAGGTAAAGAACCCCGAGCAGCAGGCTGATTTTCCTTGGTTTTACACAATTGATCCCTATGAGGTCATCTTCAGTCGTATGTTGCTGGATGTTGTGCATAAATCAGCCCTGAAGCACTGAATTCCATCCTGTAGAACCGTCTATTATATAGTTCCTTGACAGGCACAGTAGCTAATTTCTTCGCCTTCACATTGTGATTTACCACAGTGCTCCTTTTCCTAAATGCTGAAAGACCTTGTGTATCTGTTGTTTCTTTACACGAGTTAGTTTTTAAATAATTGAACTCCTTTAACCTCAAGATTGAGTTTTGACTGTTTGATTTTGTGGGTGGATTAGATGGTCAAGCGTATTGAAACAAATTTTCAAATGAGAATTTTAAAAACGAAAAAGAATAATCACTGAGGTTGTAGCAGGTTTGCATGCATGTGTTTTAGGAAGAGAGGACAAAGGAAGTCAGTTGAAGGAAGACGTTTCGACGTTCTCTCCCCTTCTCCCATCCTTTATAAAAAAAGGTGTTTTCAAGTGATCTATTTTTTCAATCAAATAAGTGGACACAGTTAATTGAAGTCAGGCTTTCTTAATTATTTTTGTCCGAGTTCATTAGCTCTTCCCGTTTGGTTGTTGTTAATTGAAATTGATCAGGCCTTCAAACAAAATTGTTTTTACACTTAATTAAATCTTAAATGAAAATATTTGAAAATGTTAGCATCATCCACCTAATTGTCAGTTTCTGTTTATCAGAAGAGGGCTGGGGACATAATCATGAGTGACACCATTTTTGATAAATACAACACCGTGCTATTGCAACAAGAGGAGATGCAATCACAGCTGGAAAAAACATCAAGTGCCCTTCATATGTGTCTTGTACCCTTCATACATGTACTTGCCCAAGTGTATAATTAAAATTCTGCACACTGTTCATGGATGTAAACAATTTTCCATTCAGAGAGTATTTCGTTAATTGCATGTTTTTGTGACCACAAGCTAAGTTGTTTTTTGAAGCTCTTGTAGGTAGCGATTACGCTTTTGATTTCAGTCAGCTTCCTCTCCAGGTCTCTGGGCTGATTCTATAACTCCAGCACTCGCCTCTTACTAACACAACATGACTGATTCTGATATCCCTGATTTAAACAAACCCTTTCTGGTTACTGTGTAATTAACTTATTTATGAACCAGACCTGGGCAAAGAAAAATGATTTGAAATGTATTTTTATATACAAAGTTCTTATAATACTTAATAATTACATTAGTAGATTTAAATGTAAAACTTTTAAAATCCATAATACATAATTTATTGAATTAAATTATGACTTGCATAGTTTAAGTACTCAAATATATGTTTTAAAAAATATAAATATAAATTGAATAAATAATATTCAGTTTAATATTACATTTATCATATGAATATTAATGCATAAGGTAGAACTAATTATAATATCAGTACATATATATCAAAGCTAATTATCAAGTGATGATTAACTGAGGGTTTCAAATTATAACAAAAATGTTTAAATTTAACTATTTTTTCATTATTTGGAACCATTTTAAGAAATTCAAATTAGAAGAAACTACTGAATAAAGTGTTTTGCATACATTTATAATGAATTATTTGTATGGAATATAATGACAGCAGATACCTGCAATCATTAAATATTTACATTAAATGCAGTAAAGCTATGAATAGCTCAAACATTATCTTTTTTTTTATACGATCATTATTTCTGGTTACTGTACAATGGTTGCAGCTTTTGAGTGTTTACCTAATTGAACAAATGAATTATTATCATCATAGAGATTCTCTGATGACCATCTGAGCAGTAAATTGCAGTAGGTTTTTAAACATCAGGGACAAATAATTTCTGCTTCATCATTATTAACTTTCACAAAATATTTAAAAATTGCAAGTTAATTTGCCCCAAGCATGTATGAAGAGGGCTTAATGATGCGCTGTACTTTTTGCCGGCTTTACAAACGTTTAAAAATTTTTAATACGTATTTATCGGCAAATAAACTTAAGTGTCATGCAGTCTTAATAATTCCCCCCTCCCACCTCGTGTGGTTGGCTGTGGCGGGGGGAGCAGTGAACCAGCCAGATGGCCCAGTGGGCTCACTGGGTCTGGCAAGAAACTGGACCCAAGGGAGGAGCTCAGGCTGGTTCCATCTGGTCCAACAGACACCAGCTGGCTAAGACAGGACTCTCAGAATCTTCATCCCTCCTGCAGTGGCCTCCTGCCTGTCACCACCAACCACTGTCTGTAAATACAAAATACTGTCGGTAATCATTAACCAGTACCCGAGACCGCTAACCACTGAGTGCAAATACTACCCACTGCCTGTGACCGCTAGACAGCAGATACAGTCACTGGTCTTAATAGAAATGCTTGTTTATATCTGCTCTTATATGGAATATGTGCCCTCTTATCGCAGTGATTTTCACTTCAATGGAAAGGAAAGAACTATTATCCAGGCTCAGGTCTGCTTTATCCCAGGATTGTCTCTGTACCTTGGGAAAGGGAACCTTGAAACATGCTGCAAAAAAAAAATACCTTAATCCAGGATTAAATCCTGGCTATGGCCGTATCCTAGATCCATCAGTTTTATTCATTCGACCTTTGGATTATTTGCAGAGCACGCTTGGAGGTGAATCATCGTACATCTGCTTTCTAAAGGCGGCTCAGTATTCTCGATGGCTCCAAAAAGACTCACAGAAGCATCAAGGCACAACGAATAATTTCAGTGGTACTGAGCAGTAACCAACAGTGTAACCAGAGTCACAGAACTCAAAGGTATTATGCATGAAGATGCTGACAGTGCATTTAGAGAACGACGAAATATTGAACAAGAGGAGTTAGAGTCTGATTCAGTGTCTCACTTCCAACAATAAAGTGGCTAATTGGCAGTCAAAGGACTCCAAGTGGCTTGATTCATGTATTGTTGATGGTGCAGAGGACTTCCTGTGGTGACATTTATTTAATACAAAAAAATGGAGTAACAACGTTGGGTAAGGTTGCTGATTGTCCTTAACAGATGAGAGTGCCTCCAGTAAGGATGAGTGGCTTGGTGGGTTAAGTCTCTGTGTCTGTGATCAGAAGATCACTGGTTCAAGCCCTGGTCTCAGCAGAACTGTCACTTGTCAATGGGCCCTTGAGCAAGACCCTTAACATCTGGCTCCAGATGTTAGCTGGCCCTGTGCTGTGACCAGCAAGCCACGGAGAGCAAGATGGGGTTGGTGAAAAGAATGTACCTGTGTTTGTTTACAGAAAAAAAATATCACAATTTCAGCTTGGGCGTCTTGCAGCAGGAACTATGACAGCATTCATGAACTTGCATGCTTATCTTAGTGTTGTAGACACAGTTACTTGATGGTGATGTTTGGTGAAAATTTCGAATTTGTTTACAATATGTATTTAAGATGTTTGTTAGAATATGCAATAATGTATCTGAAAACCCAGGAATTCGTCAAGCAGTCAATGTAGTTTTTGAGAAAGACTTCATAAAAACTTCAGAAAACCCAGGAATTTGTCATGAGGTCCAGGTGCTTATTGGGACAGTGCAGCAGAGAACCTGTGGCCAGAGAGACGGAGCGTCCCAGGCAATCTGCTCCAGCTCATTCCCGATTCTTAGCTGAGTGATATGTAAACACGCTGTGTTAGAGGTTCTGGAGAGATTCCAGTCTTTTAATTGTGTCTACGGCGACGGGGAGGTGGAGGTGACAGTGAAGTGATTGCAAGCGTATTGCACTGCGGGGGAGGCGGATGTGCGTAGCAGCTGTCCGTTCTGGCTATCATTCAACACTAACACATTTTACACAGCAAACATTTCATCAGAGTGTCTCTGAGCTTTCCGCCATTATGAGGCTATCCTTTAGTCACCTGGAACAAGACACGGGATGAGGAGTGTATGGAATAAGGTATAAGGAAAAGAGTGAAGGAAACAGAGGTCGAGGGAGTGAAGGTGAGAGAAAGAAAGAGAGAGAGAGTGAGAGACTGAGGCAGCAGGGACAGGCTCAATGAGGGCTGTACTCAAGAAACGGAGGAGCTTCAGTATGTCTCACACAGAGGAGCTGTTAAAGCGGGGCGGCAGAGCGGCAAGAAAGGGAGGATGATGACAAACCAGCGACAGGCCTGAACCGACAAAGGGCTCAAACAGCCGGCACAGGAAGAGGATTCGGAAGAGAGAGGCAGGAGGAGAGGAGAATCCACAGAACAGGGAGGATGGGGCCGCCGGGGCCTTTTAGGGATGGGAGAGAAGGGTCACAAGACGGCCATGACGAGGAGCCCAGAAAGGAAGTGGCATGATTGAAGGGGAAGGAAAACAAAACAAGCAGGGAGGAAGGGGAAGGAGTGGTGAAGGGATCCAATGGTGATAAATGGAGCAGGTTTGTTTGTGTCAGTGAGAAGGCACATGGCCGCAGACAGAGGTGAGGACAGAGCAGTGCTGCTCTTCCCTTTCCAGCATCAGCCAAGACTCTGTGATTAATCTGATTTTCCACTCACCACTCTTATTCATTAGTGGGCCTTCTAATGCTTACACATCAGCCAGTGAAAACCATTAGCAAAACACCCTATTGTCGCTTAACCTCTATGTTACTGACAAGCCATCAGTCCAGCAGCACAATTAGACAAAGCATTCGGTTAAACCCCTACTGCGATGTACCTGCACAATCACTATTACAACATGTTCGAAATGCAATTATTTTACGAACCTATTGGGAGCGCCCTCTTCAGGCGAATACAGGTTTAGCATGCTCATCTGCATCAGTCAGTTGAGAGGGAGATGCAGGGTGTCTGCATGGAGTATTCTGACATCTCCTCAGATTCATTACCGCAGCAGTGAGAGCCGTCTGCCAGGCTTCCAGGGGCCTTGATTTGCCCAGCAATCTTCTTTTACCTCTCGGGGGGGGGGGGGGGGGCAGACTACACCAAGGCTGAGTTCCTGTTGCAGCTGCAGTTTTGCAATTAGCATGGTCCAGCCAAGTTAGCCAATCACAAATAGGCTCAGGATGATGACTTTTCAGGAGACTGCTGACCGCCTTTCTTCCCGTCCTCCTGCACTTCTTATTTTATCCTCCTTTTCCCGTAACGTAACCGGCTGTAATGGCGTGATTACTCTGCCTTATTGCTTATTTTCACTGCCTGCAGGGTCGGCCATTCCACTCTGACCCGTGTTTATACTTCTGGTGTTTACCTAACAGATCAGTTGGGTCACAGTTCGCTCCCTCTGTCCCCAGGCTCGGTGGCACCACGGGGCTTCGCGGACCTGCGGTTTGTGCTGGAGCCTGCTGACACCACAGTGGCCCGGGGAGGGCTGCTGCAGCTGGACTGTCAGGCTCGCTCGGCACAAGGAGCGCCCCTAGTGGCTTGGAGGAAGGACGGCGTGCTGCTGAGCGCGCTGGTGGACGAGCGGAGGCAGCAGCTGGCCAACGGATCGCTGGTGGTCCGTGATGTGGTCCACTCGCGTCACCACCAGCCCGATCAGGGCGGGTACCAGTGCCTGGCATCGCTGGAGGGCGTCGGGGCCATAGTGAGCCGCATCGCAAAGGTCACAGTGACAGGTAAGACGGCCTGCACCGCCTTGCAACCATTGGTTCACCAAGGCTGACGCTCATGTACTTTCAGTGCTACACATGCTCAGCAGACACTCAGATAACTGCTTCCAGCTTTAGAAATATACTCCTTCATGCAGTGACACAAGAGATTAAATACAAGGCAGTAGATAAAAGAAGAACTTTTATTTCCTTGAAATGTGGAGCGACAGTATGCTGTTCTGTTTATGTATCAGAGAAGAAAAGTGAAATGGGAATGTAGTAAAAAAAAAAAAAGCCTACAAACCTTCACTTCTGTGCGTTGCTAAAGATGTATGCACTGCAACCTGGCAGGTGCACTGGTGCAAGGACACCAACACGGCTCGTGTGAATATCAATAATGCATATGTCGGAAGCATGCCTTCTGGGAATGTCCATCGTATTGGGTAAGAACAAGAAAATGGATTGAAATATGTGTGATCAGTCCTGTGTGACATGCAGGCCAGATTTTGAAGGTGAATCAGCGTGAGTTGGGGATTGGCAGTGAAACCACATTTATCAGGACTGATGGGAATTGTGCAGGGAAGGTTCAAGGTAACAAAAATCGCACACGCAAAAATATAGAAGGTATTTTTCTGGACGTACCGATAAAGAAACGTAAATTTGGGTGTGTGTGTGTGAGCTACAAAAGGGACCTTTCAGGACAGCACAGAGTGTCTACTCCACATCACTGGGGGTGGCGGGGGAGACCAAGGAAACAGGGCACTCAAATCAGCCCTCAAAACCGCTCTCCCTCCCCCCCGGCCCCCCTCACAGGATGGCAGACAGCCCCGCCCCCACCCTCATTCTCCAGTGTTAATTATCTTCCCTGAAGAGCCAAAATCAGTAACTAGTTTTCTGCCTGTGTGTAGCATTTTTAATTAATTGTTAAAAATTAAGCTAAATTTACTTGCAAATTGTCTTACACATTTTCATAAGACATCTCAGTTAAGTATGTATCAGTAACGAAAAATAAAGCTTTAACATTTATTATTATTATTATTATTATTATTATTATTCTATTATTATAATTATTATTATTAGGCATGGGTGGATTAGTTAGTTGTTTTCAGTAATGAGTATGCCTCAGATCATTTAAATAACAACAAAAAGGGAAACCTCTGCCAGTGATTCATTAGCACATGCAAATACAGCAGCTCGCTCAGTAATTACCCTCTGTTTGCACTCAGCGACAGTTGCGCGAGCATTAAATCCGCGGCACAGGGGCGGCGCATGAGAAGCGAAGCACACATTACACGCTAATGGCACCGCCTCTCATTTTGAATGCACAGCAAAGATCCCGGTGACGAGATAGAGGGCGTCCGCTCCGGCGGGCCGGCTGCTAGGACCAGAGCAGCCGGAGGGTCCCCCCACTCAAGGTCATGGGGGCATTCGCGGCCAGTGCATGGCTCACTGCTTTCGCAGTCAGAGTTCAATGGCTCGGGCCCTGAGAGCGGCTCACGGCCGGCCACGTGCCAACCCTTAGCGCCAAGAGCAGCTGCTGCCGGGCAGGGAGCTCCTCGCCTCGTCTGCCCCCCCCCACCGCATGGCCAATCCTCGCTCATGTGCATGGGGCACGAGCCGGCGTCTCCCACCCCCACTGCGGACTCAGATCTGGCGTCGCCGATGTGCGATCCCCAGTGTCCCTGAGTTCCTGCGTATCTGTCCATCGAATCTCATCGCCGCTGCAGGGTAGAGCTTGGCGGGGAGCGAGGCCCAGTTTTTTGTGCGAGGTGGTCTGTGGGAATACACCGGCAATGATATTTAATGATGGGGGGGTTGGTATTAAACTACTGCAAAGTGCTCCCACAGGTTTATGTGGAATTCATTATGGCCAGAGTACCATTCGTTACATTAGGACTTTGGCACTGTCCAGTCCTCTGAAGCCCACGTGTGGTGGTGGTCTGTGTTATGGGGCCAACAGAGAGGACATAGCTGGAGTGGATGGGTCAAGGGCAGGGATAGAGTAAACGGTGTGGCCTGGGCTGGCTGTAACGGCAGGGCTGTTCATGGAAGGGGGATGAATACTGAGGATCTGCAAAGTAGCCAGGGGCCAAGGAGAGGGGAGGGGCCGGTGTGGGGGCTGGAGCCAGCAGTAAAAGCCGGGTCAGTACTGACAGCACGACCAGAATTTCGGGAGGGAGCGTGGCGTTAACGGGGCCGGCAGTGGATCCAGGATGGGGTGAACATCTTAAGGCCTGGTTTATTTTTTCAGACGCAGAAGCGTCACTGCACATCCCATAGTGCTGGACTGTCAACGTTGCTGGATGTTCGTAGGCCTTGTACCAAAGTGCCAGGCAGCCGTGTACTTTACCACCAGACCTGGGGTGGCGCTTTGAGTGAAAGCTTCTTTTAAGTCTCATTAATGAAGTGTGGTATGGATGTTTCATTAAAAAATAAGTATTTTACTAAAACTATTCATCTGTTATGTACACAAGGACATAGACAGGTTTGTGGTGTTTCAGTCACGCATTTCATTTTAGTTTGCACCCACCTGAGTGTTTTTATAATCCCTTAGCAAGGAATCATACAAGTGCTGGTATTTCCAGACTTCCTCAGCTATCTTCTCTATGAATCTCCTCACCACGTTTGTTATCCTTCTGATCCCAGAGGGTAGAAAAGCTGTTTATATACAGTCTTTGATCCGATCTGCTTTCTGACGTCCTGCTACTTTTCCCCTGGCCAACAAACGATGAAGGTGAGTTGGCCTTGTTTTAGATTTGGAGTGGTAACCCCCCCCAGCGTGGTCTCTGCACCCAACCTCTATGACGAAAATGACGCTGTGGTGTGTCCACACTATGAACCAGCCCTAAGGCTGAAGTATTTGAGGCTTAGTGTACAGGATTAGGCCTGTTTTGTATTTAGTATTGATCGGCATGTTCAGATCTTGTCTATAGGAACATGGGAAAACGTGCATATCATGTGCATGAAGATAGTGAAGGTTGCCTGAGACTGAGTATCTGACAAAGGCATGTTCTACACACTGATGGTCTGACACAGGCATGTTCTACACACTGATGGTCTGGTACAGGCATGTTCTACACACTGATGGTCCGGCACAGGCATGTTCTACACACTGATGGTCTGACACAGGCATGTTCTACACACTGATGGTCTGACACAGGCATGTTCTACACACTGATGGTCTGGTACAGGCATGTTCTACACACTGATGGTCCGGCACAGGCATGTTCTACACACTGATGGTCTGACACAGGCATG
>JAODJX010000042.1:10579141-10612160 GCA_026776945.1 Isichthys henryi
TCTGGTACAGGCATGTTCTACACACTGATGGTCCGGCACAGGCATGTTCTACACACTGATGGTCTGACACAGGCATGATCTACACACTGATGGTCCGACACAGGCATGTTCTACACACTGATGGTCCGACACAGGCATGTTCTACACACTGATGGTCTGGCAGCCCCTTGTATGGAAGCACATTATTAAAATCGCTCATCCTCGGACCTCAAGTGTGTGACAGGTGCAAGATGCTGGGCATGCTGGGTAATATCAGACACAAAACCAGCAGGAAATGCATAGCTCTGACGCTGCTGTCTTATTGACAAACAGCCGAGCACGCAAGAGGATGGCGCCCCCAGGCACGAGAAGGCTCCCGGTGAATCACAGCTGATTTTCCGTCGCGCCCTTGACACAGATCCTCAGTCACCGCGATATGTGCGGTGGAGGTGCATTTGCAGGATTTCCCTTTTCGTGACACGGCTGTCCTAAGGTGGCGAAGCTGAGGGGGGCTACTGCCGCCCTGCCGGAGAGCAGTAAGGGACAGCACTGGCGTCTGCTGCACTTATTAGCAGTGGCATTTGGCAGGGCTGCATGCTGGACATTCACAGCATACCTCTGCCAGCGAGTGCGCCAAATCACGCCTGCGGCACGCCGTCTTCGCCACACGCACAGTCACACACATGCAGAAGGTCACACTCTCTCACGGCACCCGCGTGTATAAACGTGCGTCCATATGTGTGCATGAAAGTGAGCCATGTCAGTGTTAGTTGTTTTCATCAATGCCTACTTCAGTGGTTTGTCGTGTTTCACTGCAATGTGTGAATCTGTGTGCCTGTTTTCCAAGTTTTCCAAAGCAGCGTGTGTGTCTGACGTTCAGGCACTGGCGTACTCACTGTAAGTGTAGTCACATGTGGAGGAGGCTGTGAGAAGCTCATTCTATGTCTAAACTGTGGTTAAGTACCTCACAGCAGGCAGCACCTTTAATTAAACTCCGTAAGGAGCATAAGGAAATTATTAAAGTAAGCAAGGGCCCACAGCGCAGTGCTTTCAGAAGTGGTCCGAGTGGAAATTAGGTCCCGCTGACAAAGCGGAGGGTCTTAGCGATGCGCGGTGGTGTGTGAGTGTGGGTTTGACTGTATGTGAATGTGTACTCGAGTGAAGAAACTGAAGGAGACTCGTGACCGTACTGTGCAGTAGGAATGGGCAAAACCACTGATTTTCTTCTCAGTCCAATTACGACTTTATCTAAATTATCACAGATCTCAATATTCAGTGTTGCCCCAACCCTGATGATACAGCTTTCTGGGTAGGGGGGAGAGGGGGCGGCAGACCATCGATCATTCCGTTTCCCTTTCCCTTTTCTCCTCCCTGCCTTGATGCAGTTCACGTCCTAAAAATAAAATCAATATTTTTGTGTTAGGATCACCGCTCAAAATGAAAAACATTCAGATCGTAAAATTCGATATTTCAGTATCTGCACATGCATACTCCGAAGAGGGCCAGTGCGTTTAAGTGCCACGCAGCGTTCATCGTTAAACCACCTTCTATCTACGATAAAGTTAAATCAGCAGATTGCCGCGCCAGCCCAGCTGTAGCTGTCAGAATAAAATCCGCATTATCAAAATTAAGCGTCAGACTCGGCCTTATTAACATATTAATTACTATTGCACATCTAGACTGGATTTTTACAATGGTCACGACCAGCCGTGCAGCATTATGGGAAAGGAGGCATGCGCCAGTCACATCTGAAGGATAAAGATTTTTATTTTTTCTGAAAAAACCACAAAGTTCCTTCTGCATTGTTTAAGATGTCAGACCTGATGAGGTTTCACAATAATTGCTTGAATGAAATATGGCTTCGTTGTTGGCAGCTTGTCTGACAGTCGCCTCTCTGACAGCATTTTAAGCCACAAAGAGCTGACGATTTGTTTCCCCAAACAAAAGAATTTTTCCAGCAGGATTGCAATATGTAGAATTAAGCACAATGCACATAATGTTCTGTTTGCACACCCCCTTGCTTAATCATAACCAGGTTCGGTAATCACGGCTGACAGAGCTGCCGATGGTTTGGCCACCCAGCCTGTAAATTGCCGCAAATGGATTAGCAGGTAACACAGTGCCTTCGATTCTCAGAGGCGCCACCAGATGAAATGCCATAGAATTACCGTTTGACAACATAGCATCCGTACGGCATCCTTCCTCAGCAAGATGGGCGCTCTGAATCACCGCACTCGACAGCCCATACCGCACACCAGTCCCTCTTTCTCTTAATGGAGCTTTATGTTTCGACAGGACCTTCAAAAGGGGGAGATTAGCATACTCAGCATCAGACCGATGTCGACGTTCCTCGTACGTTCCACTTCAGCCTTTTACTGGCGCCGTCTGCAGCAGCTGTGTAGTCATTTCTCACGCCTGTCACCACCGGAGGTTTATGAATTCCCTGCCAGGGGCGTGACCGCTCGGGTGGGTGATGTAAAAGACGCCCCGTACTTTAGTGTGCCTCCATGTTCTTTGCGTTTGCTCAGGAATTCAGAATTCAGTTCAGTTCAGTTCAGTTCAGTTCAATTCATTATTGTGTAGCGAATTCTCACAACATGACATTGTCTCAAAGCGCTTTACATTATCCCTGCCCCTATTCCCCTAGAGTAAGCCAGAGGCGATAGTGGCAAGGAAAATCTCCCCAGAAGGAAGAAACCTTGGTGGGGGGGGGATCAGACTCAAAGAGGGAGCCCATCCTCCAGGGGCCTGCAGAGGAAGTCCAAAATAAGAAAGTCTCGATTTATAAAGCGAATTCTTCAATAGTCCAGACATAAATGTGGAAGGTCCAGTGGATGTATGGATGCTGATGTCTAGGCAGGAAGGAGAGGATGCTGCTTCTGTCAGCAGGGTGGAGGGGTGGTGTGGTCCAGCAGCATGTAGTGGAGGATGGCAGATGTGTAGCCAGGTTGGGTGGGCATCAGCTGCTCCAATACGGGATCCCTTGTTGTTTCTCCATAATCTGGGTAACCATGGTGAAAGAACACCATGAGCCTATTTGTGATTGGCTAACTTGGCTGGACCATGCTAATTCTGCTGAGGGATGCTGGGACTAGCCTGCTGTGTCTGGGGACTGTTTCCCTGTGCCTGTCCTCAGCGGCCTGCCCCCCCCCCCCCGCTTCCCCCACTGCCTTCTGTGTTTTGACCAGGAGATATCATCTCACTCACTGTCCGGCTGTCTCTTGGCCGTTTGACTGATCTCAGGGGAGCCGCAGCTAGAAACAGAAGCCAGACAAGGCTGCGGAGTCAGGGACAGGCTGAACCGCAGACCGGCAGAGGCAAGCTGTGCAGTAGATAGAACAGCTGTTTCTGGATCTTTCCTTTTTTGGCGAATTGAACAGCGTTTAACAGTTGTTCACTTTGGAGCGGGCGGACAGCTTGTCCTGCAGCGGGACTGTAAGATGGGGCCATAATTGGGAGTGCTTAATTAACGATGATAGCTAGGTTAAGTGTGGGTTCAGTTTTCCAAATTAGGTCTGGTTAACAAGTGTACGCATTGTTTTTAGTACCTTGTTTAGATTTAACTGGATTTTTAAATGCACAAACCACAATTTTAGCCCTAAATTATACTGGGGTAAAACAAAAGATAATCCCTCTGGCCCAAACCCAGATGCTGTCGCTAATCCCCAGTGGCACATGCTGAAGGTCAGCTCTGCAGCGTACGGTCGGCACAAATAAAAGAGAACAAGCTGGGGGGGGTTGGGGGGGGGGGTGTGGTGTAGCGGGAGAAGCTAATATTAACAAAAGACAGACCACCTGAGTCATAGGCAGACAAGCTGAGCCACAGACAGACCAGCTGAGCCACAGACAGGCAGGCAGACCTGCAGCATGCGGATATGGGTAGGGTCGTACCCACGCCGAAATGTAACTTGCAGTTTGAGTAGGAACTTATTTGCCATTAAAGGGGTTTTGCGCCCACAGTCCACGTTTGGTAAATCTGCTGTAACTTGTGATGTTAAATGCTTGCATAGCAATGGACATGTGTTACTCTTTATAGGGTCACAAACTGCATTTGTAAATGAGGCATCACATCCTTTGGCCTTGTGTCTGTCACATAAAGTGGCATGGCTCTTTTATGAGCGCTCACGTCTGGATCAGCAGTTACCGTGCTTGTTAATGATATGTTACCTGAAGTCTGAAGGCTTCATCTCCCAGGGGAGACGCTGTGGTTGCACCCTGGTGAAAGGCACTTAACCCTAATCACTTCAGTAAATATCCCACATAATAAATGCATAGAATGTGTAAAACTGTAAGCAGTGTAAATCACTTACACTAATGGGTGCCATTTTGCAGTATTTAATAGATTACAGCATTTATCACTGCTGCATTAGGTATGCTGATTGCATCTGTGAGGATATTGAATGTTACCACATTAGTTATGTGGAAGCAGAGGAGGATGTGATAAGCAAATGGCATGTGCACCCATGAGAGCCATATAGGAAGTATGCAGGGTAAACGCTTTGGCACTGACTGATTTGAGCTTGCTTACCATTTCCCATCACACACCCTGCAAGTCAGAGTCCCTTCAGTTGGAATCATACTTCATCATTTTATATCACATCACCTTAATGGCCGTAAGCACAAACTTCTTCTCCAAAACGGCTTTGCCAGACTGCAAGTTCACAGATTTTTGTAGGAGCTGCTCTCTCATCATTACCTTCCTCGTTGGCCGAACTGCATGTTTTTTTTTGTGGGTGCTGCTGTGATTTGGAGTCGCCTTGGTCCCAACCTCGAAAGCTGAAATTGCTCCTGCTATTACGGGAATGGGATATATTAATGCTGTGATGCTCCTGTGACTCTGGCATGTGGTCATACACATGCTCCTTCCAGTTGGTGCAGTGAAGAGCTCCACAGATATCTACTCATTTAGAGAGTTAGTGAATCACCTCTTCCAGTGAAACATCTGCTTCAATGAGTCAATACTATAAACTGGAGAGTCACATCTTACGGTGGGTCTGTGACTCATTGCCCCGAATGGCAAGTCATAGTCTGGTGAGCTGGCGAGTCATTACAATGAGTCACTGTTATTTACTGTCATACTCATTGTGAGTCAGGGAGCCGTTTCTGTCATGGTTGCCATTCCTCTCTTTGTTGGTGAACTGTTTCCCTTAGTGAGTCATCAAAATTTATTGTCAGGCCCCATGTCTCTCAAAGCAATTCTTAGCATAGCAGGGATGTCTGCGGTCTTAACCAAGTTTGACATCCTTTCAAGAAAAATGTTTTAAAGCTATAATCTGCAAGGAGAGAAATTCTGCTCCATCCTTGTTTCAGTAGGGCCAGAAGTTGCCTTCAGTTATTCTGTCTCAGTCCTGTACTGTATATCTCGGCTGTGATTTGGAAACACTGTAATGTCTAATAACCGCAAAAGCCATCTGAAATAATGATAGGGTGGACCCTGCTTTACCACTTTTAGCTGAATGAAAATATCTCATAATAACATTTGCCTGTTAATATGAAGCCTCAATATAGACACCATCATTTCTCCTTCTGTTGTGCCAAATCGTCCAGGAAATAGTTTTCTTTTTCTAGTTAAATTGGACTATTTCGCTCAGTTGTAATTTTAGTTTTGTTCCTTCTAAACTGTGGTAGTAGGTTTCACTGTCCACTGTCATTCAATTATATAGCCTTGTGCAAATTAAGTGAAACAAGTTGTCGCACAGACATGTATGCAGTTGCCTGGGACCTGCTGGTTTGCACAGCCAATTGGGCAGAGAGTGTGCTGAGTGGATGGACAGGGGAGGCGCTGTGCCCACAGACTGGCAGGCCTGCTCGGGTGGGGTTAGAGCTGGGTGGTATAACTCAGTGAATGGACAGAGGAGAATCTATACCCATGGACTGGTAGGCCTGCTTCTGTGGGGTTAGAGCTGAGTGGATGGACAGAGGAGGCGCCGTGCCCACAGGCTGGCAGGCCTGCTCGGGTGGGGTTAGAGCTGGGTGGTATGACTGAGAGGATGGACAGAGGAGGCACTGTGCCCACAGACTGGCAGGCCTGCTCGGGTGGGATTAGAGCCGAGTGGATGGACAGAGGAGGCACTGTGCCCACAGACTGGCAGGCCTGCTCGGGTGGGGTTAGAGCTGGGTGGTATGACTGTGACTGTGTTCAAGTGAATGCTCTGGGCTTTCGGCGCCTCCCCATGTTGTTGTGGGGTTTCCTCTGGGTTCTCTGGTTTCCCTCCACAGTCCAAAAATATGCTGAGGTTAACTGGAGTTGCCAAATACCCGATAGGCATTTATGGTGTGTGTTTCCTGCGATAGATTGGCACCCCATCCTGGGCTATTCCCATACAATTTTTATCAATCCACCCGGTCCTAAATCCAGACCTAAGGCAATAAGTATGAATTAATGTGACTGTGATGTCAGTCTGTCTGTTGTTTCAATTCATTAGCACATGAGTGTATATATTGAGTTATATATATACTTAATGTCACAGGAGAGATCATGCAGTTTTCATGAGTCAGGCCCCTGATTCGCTAGCTGTATATACGGCTATGCTGCTCCTATCCGCTTTGGCTGATTTGCGTCTGGCAAGCGACTGAATAATGGATATGTAAACAAGCATGCCCAGCTCAGCGGAATGAGCATATCCGGGCTTGCAGAACTAAATATCGAATGCAGCATTAATTTCACAGCCAATTCCTTTAAGGTGCATTCCACATATGCTGTCCCACGCCCACATTTGCCATGCCTGTGAATTCCGTCGCCTTTGCTGGCAGCTGAGTACAGGGCCGTCTCTCTGAGACACTGCGCATCGCTTTAGCGTGGTGAGGCGCTTGCTGTATATCTGACTTCGGTATATTTACCTCCACCTCTCCTGTCTGTCGGGAAAGGCTTATGTCCTTTGTGTCCCATCCTGCAGTTTCTGCATCGTAATGGACGAAACAAAAATGGGATCGACCCCAGGAGCAAAGAAGAACAAATGTTGGGCAAAGACATTACAGATTTTCTCCTGGATATCGATAAAGTTCATCTTAATTTTAGATGTAATCTTAATCTTAGTGAGGATTGTCATAATCAGTTGGCTGGAACACAGTCGCCAACAGTAATAGTTTTGCCCTTTCACTTGAAACAAAAACAAAAGAAAGGTAAATATCGCAGCCACAGCGAGGGTCGCAGGTTGTGGGATGCTCAGGTAACAGAAGAGGACCCTTGGACTTCAGCGGCAAATCCTCTTGCGGGAGGTAGGGAGGCTGCAGTAAAACGCTCAGACTTGACCTCTTTCTCACAAAATGACTTTGAAGTCCCATCAGTCTCTGAAGTGCAGACCTGGATTAGGGCGGCAATCCCGGCGGACCGCTTGTCTCGGAATCCAGGCTCTTTCGCCCCCAGGCAGACTCGCATCTGGAAGCGAAAGCTCTTAGAGGCTCTGTGGTGTCAAGCACAACAGCGGTCTGAGATTAGCGCGACATCCTTGGGATAAGGCGGCTCTCCTTCCAGGCACGCTGCAGGCAGTCAGCCTCACAGTGGTGGAACAGTGGACAGGTCATGTTCAGTTACATGCCTCCTCTGGGCTGGAGATATGCTCACGATACTCAGCAGCTGCATCCCAGGATACCACTCAGCTACTGAGTTCTACAGAAGCAATGGAAAGGGCAAAGCAGCTTTTTATGACTTGTTACCGTTATTATTTATTTGTACGTTTATATTCCATGTGGGAATAGGGAGCGTGAGCTGTGCTGGAGTATTTGCTTTAACCAGAGCCCACAGACTTCTGCAACCTGGGGTAACAGCTTTGGGATGATGTAGAGTCTCAGAAGATGCATACATGCAACAGAAGCATCAGGGAAGCTAATATAGCAACATGAAAAGAACTGCCATTCTGTATAGACCCAGGCCAAGGTTCCAGTCTTAGCTATAGCAGGTGTTCAGCATAATTTTGCAAGAAATCGGATTTAGATTAAGATTCCTACTTTGGAGAAAAGTGTTTGGCTTGCCTGGGGCTGATGTGTTCGTGTTCCTCCTATGTACTTGCTTCAGGGACAGGAGTACGCATGCGAGATCTGAACAGTCTGCATCAGAGGGGAGGCCAATAATGAGCATAAAATTTACGGTGCATTCAAAGGCGCTATGTAAACTTGGTGTAAGAGCTGGTTTAGTTTTGAATGCTTTAAAGTGCATTGCGAATGTGACATGCAGTAGATGAACACCCACTACAGCACATCGATGGTGCCCCGCGGTCATTGATAAAGACCGTTTCTGCATCTGAAAAGTGACTGTACTTTGGTTATGCTCCCCGCGGCGTGCCCCTCAATTCTCTCTGCATCTGTTGGTGCACCAAGGTGGCGCGTGGCGCTGCCAGTGCGCGCGCGTATCAGTGTCAGATTAGTTGTCATTGACGTCCACTGTCATATGCATAGTGTGTCTCCATGGTAACAGAACTCAGAGCGAATAAGTGAGCGAAAAGCTGCCTTATATTCTATGGGAGGGGTGGAGCTCTGTGTCTGATACCGAGGAAGCGAGTAGATGAGCAGTATTGCTTCCAGTGGTATTCAGAGGGAAATTCACATGCAGTGGGTGGGGGGAGGTGACTGTTTGCCCCTCGGGGGCCTTGCAGCTTTCTCACAAAGCAGGGCGATGAGAGCCTCTAAAGCAGTCATTTTAGAGCAGTTCAGGACAGGGGCTCCGGAATGAACAAATGGGCTCGTGAAATTAGGAAAACAGAAAGAAGAAATGATATTTTGCACTTTTATCCTGGACATGGCAGTAATACAAGCTAAAACAAAGAGAGGTGCAATGTGAAATATGCAAAGAAAGGGTGACTTAGTTTCCATTCATGCGAAAGCAAGAGAACAGGAGCTTCGTCTTGAAACATTCTCAGGGTCTTTGTCATAAACCTGAACCGCAGATTGGTTTGCAGAACAGCATATATCATTATTGCAGTTCTGAGACTGACAAAACACAAACTGCAGGCTGTAGAAGTAAATTACACCAAAAACATGGATTTTTTCAGTGATATTTTTTTTTGTGACGAGCACAGCTAGTCCTAAGGTCCCTGCTTGCATGATCACACTTCACACTGCAGTCAATGCAAGTGAAACTGCTACATAAATAACATTTTTTGTAAATATTATTTTGTGATCATGAATATTATTCTTATTATTCATCTCTCTCGTTTCTTTGTTGCATTTCTCAGTAGCCAGTAATGATTTATAACTGACTGCTTATTAAATCTGTATGTAATGAGTGCACAGCTGAGACTTCTGCAGTATTTTTGAGACATTTTCTTGAATCCTGGATCATATAAAGTTGCAATCAGAAATATTCAAGCCCTTCACCTCAAAAGACATGATAGGAATGTAGATTAAGGGTAATGACAATAAATGGAAAAAAAAAAACTCAAACAACGAAAAAC
The DNA here is from genome assembly GCA_026776945.1 of Isichthys henryi. Lineage (NCBI taxonomy): Eukaryota > Metazoa > Chordata > Actinopteri > Osteoglossiformes > Mormyridae > Isichthys > Isichthys henryi. The sequence continues at coordinate 10,588,510 of JAODJX010000042.1, forward strand.
ATTTCTATATACAGGTATCTGAGTTAATTTAACAACAGAAGTTAACTTTTAAGATGAAAAATGTAACACTTCACACATGTGCATGTGCAGTATTATTCAACCCCCAGCTTCAGTACTTTATGGAGCATCCTTTAGCTTTTATAACTTCTAACAAATGTTTACAGTAAGTGCCGACAAGCTTCTTACGCCTCTCAATCGGAATCTTTGCCCATTCTTCAAGTGCAAAAGCCTCTAGCTCAGTGATGTTTGATGGCCTCTGTACTTCAACTGCCTTCTTTAAATCCCACCAAAGATTTTCAATCGGATTTAAATCTGGTGACTGAGAAGGCCACTCCAGGATGGTCCTAGATCTTTTTCTCAACCAAGCTTAGGTTGATTTGGACGTGTGCTTGGGATCTTTGTCTTGCTGGAAAGTCCAATCATCACCAAGGTGCAATTTGTCAACAGAAGGCATCACACGTCTCCTTAAAATGGCCTGGTATTTCTGGGAATCCATGATGCCAGGTACACGATCAAGATTCCCAGTTCCTGCTGCAGAAAAACAACCCCAAATCATCAATGACCCGCCTCCATGCTTGACTGTGGGGATGGTATTCTTCTGGTCAAAAGCCTGGCCTTTCGCACGCCAGACATACCGTCAGTCCATATCTCCAAAGAGTTCCAGTTTAGTTTAATCAGTCCATGGAACTGTCTCACAAAATTCTGGAGTCTTATCCATATTCCTTCTGGCATATTCATGTCAACTTTTGACATTCCTTGTGGTCAATAGTGGAGTGTGTCTTGGAGTCCGGCCATGAAGTCCTTGCTTATTCAGTGCACGTCTTATACTTGCCACGGAAGCACTTGTACCAGCCTTCATCAGGTCATCCTGTAGGTGTTTTGCAGTCACACAGGGGTTTCTCTTAGTTGTCCTGACTAAGTTGCTAAGGGCCCTTGATGACATTTTGGGCTGTCTTCCACGGCCAGGTTTGCGGCTGTTCCATGAGATTTAAACTTCCTTATAATGCTCCTAATGGTGTCTCTTGGAATGTTAAATGTTTTGGAAATCTTCTTATACCTAAGGCCCTTCAGGTGTGATGAGATAATCTCCTCTCTCAGCTTTTGTGGAAGCTCTATTGTCTATCCAATGATTGAAGCTCACATTGAATACCTTCATGGGTGTGGTTTATATATGCATCACAGCTGAAGCAAATGAAGGATCATTCTAGAGTTCCCAAAGGCTTAATTATGTTTCAACTCCTCTTTGAGCCATAAAAACTTTCATAAAGCTTTATAAAACAAGAATATTATATGGGGTTGAATAATTGTGACATGGCGATCTTAACAAAATATACCGTTACACAGAAATACTACTATCATTCATTTTCTGTGTTGATTTTATGTTTCACTCAAGTCATAAAGATGTCATCCAATGCAGAATCTTGCTTTGCGACACAACTTTAATTGATGAATCCTTAAAATCTTTGGGGGTTTGAATATTTCTGATTGCAGCTGTAGCTGTATTTGCCTCAATGTGATCACCCAGGATCCTGTCTCTACTTCTCTTTTTATTGTTTTGTGTTTCTTTATTTTCATATATGTGATTAGAATTAGCTTTTTGTCAAAGGAGGCATGCGCCAGTGAACATACTTCATGCATACATATTGAACTGCAGAACTACGTGAGTATGTTTGCATCTACACCTGCATGGGTTTCACCTCGGCATAGACGCACAAAACGAGGATCACAAGGTTATAGGTACAGAAAGGGGAAAATTATCTTACTTCTGTAAAACATTTAAAACAGGCCAGGGCAAGTGCTTTGTTCAAGAGTTCTATATCTGGCATTTTCACAAGGCCCGAGATTGTGATCTTCAAAGTCTGGCTCTTTAACCGCTGTGCTACCTGCCAGTTAATGGCTTAGGAGATAACTGTGATTAGATATAAGAAAAAGCTAACTGTGTTATGCAATGGGATGCAATGTGGGGGATGAGATGAGCGGTAATGTAATGGGCTCTGATAGGATGTGCTGTAATCGTAGGTAATAGGAAGTGAGGTAATGCGATTTCCTGTCACATAGTGAATTTCTGCTCCTGTCCGCAGGGCCTCTGCGGGTGGCGGTCGCCATGGCGTCGGTGACTGCGTATGTGGGCGACACGGCACTGCTGCGCTGCGAGATGCTGGGTGAGCCGGCTCCAGCAGTGCGCTGGCAGAAGGACCGGCGAGACGTGCCGCTGGACCCCGGGGGCCGCGTGGTGGCCCTGCCATCCGGCACGCTGCAGCTTCGTGGTGTCCGTCCCTCCGATGCTGCTGCCTACCGCTGCCTGGCCCAGACCCCCGGAGATGCCCGCACGGGCACAGACACCACGCTGCGAGTCATTCCAGGTGCGTTTTGCCCAGCACTCCCCAAAACTGTTGCCTGTGCTTTGGAGACCTCGGCTGGCGTGGTTAATTCACACTGATGTGTCTCATCTAAATGTGCTTGAAGTGTGAAACAAGGAATGCCTTCATATCTTGCTTTCCAGCTGTGTTGATAGATGGCAGAGACAAAACAGCTCCGGTATGGTGCCACGGTTGTTTGTTTTTTTATGTCTGACTCTCTGTCTGATTGGGTACACGGGCGGAACCGGGCCGCAGAAGTCAGCGCACACCACGTGCTGACTGGTGACGGTACCAGAATCCTTTTTTCTTACCCAACACCGAAGTCCGCGCTCGCCATCTTTCCATAGCTGTCGTCCCGTTCCACAAGAAAAACGAAGTGTTGGTGGAGCAGTTTTTCATTTTGCTGTGGCTCCGCAGTGGGTCAGTTTGATGGAGCCTCCACCGCAATGAGCCGGTGGGCAGGCAGGCGGGCAGCCTGGAGAAGGTCCTCCAGGGCCGTGTCCACTATGCAAGAGCTAGAGGAGAAGAATGCCCACCATTGTAGCAGAAAGCATTATTACGTGGCATTCGGGTGCATCCTAAGAATTTTGCGGGCAAGCTGGTCCAGGTAGAAGGTTAAGGGGAAGTGGTGCCAGTCAAACACAGGGGACAGACTGCCTTGTCATGTTAATGTTATTCTTCAAAGTCAGGTCCAGTCTGCACTCTGTGAAAGTGTTGGTCTGGTTCACTTTTTTTTTATTTTACTTCCTGTTTCTACATCCCAGATAGGAAGATGTTTCCAGTGGAGGTCAGAAAAGATAGAATGGATCCTTCCACACCTGCCATGGCTGATGGCATTGGTGGATGGGGTGTGACAGCTTTGTCTCCGGTCTATCCACAGAGCCCGGTGTGCCTCGCGCTGTTGGCTTCTTGCAGCGACCCACCGAATCCATAGTCCTGGAGGGCAGCGATGCAGTTCTGGAATGTTCTGCCTCTGGCTTCCCTACGCCTGCCTTCCTCTGGACTAGGACTGACAGCCCAATTGACACCAGGTCAGTGACTCTTTGCTCGGTGCTCCTCACAAGCCAAAGGTCAGAACATCTTCCCATATTCGCATGTAGCATGAATCTAGAGCAGTTGGAAAGCCAGTTACAAATCCCCTGATTTCCCCCCTTATATCAACTAGTATCTGTTTGGGGCTCTGTTCTTGAATCAGTGACCATATTGAAGGAGTCCTAACAGCAATTGTTATTCAGAATTGTATATATTTATACTAAAAAGATTTATTTATTTTTTCATGGCAGACCCTTAAGAGCGGACATCATTCCCGTTGCTGCATACTGCACTTATTAGAAAAGTAAATAAGTCCTGTATTCTAAGTGAGGTGGTCTTTGACCTCACCTGTCTGCACTGGGGAGCTGCCATAGGCCAGTCTGGAGGCAGCTTGACCTGATGAAACAGGGATATGTAAAAATATTATGTTTTAATGCGATCAGCATAATTTCAGCTTGTGTAAGCGGATAAAAGGCGTCGCTTCCAAACAGCAGTGGGCGGCGAGAATTACCGGGCAGATACTGGGCTGACGGCTCTCTGACGGCCTGATGTGACTGAGGGAAATGCTCACCGCTAAATGTAATACACCTCGCCACAATCTGGGCACCCCTTTCTGTCTCTTACTGCTGGTTTGTTGCTTCCTGCTCCACAAGGCTTTTTTGTAGTTTACCACGATTCATCTAATACATCTGAGCAACACATTTGGGTGGCCATGTGGTTCTATGAGGCACGGCGACAGTGATAGCAGCTATTGGTATGCTTTGGGCAACACGGCTTCGCCCAGAGCAAACAGGTGTGAGGAAAACCGTGACAATGGACTCCTGTGCGCCCATATGTGGGCCATTTCTGAGCTCCCTTTGATCCAACACTGACCCGTGCAGGTTGGAGCGGTACTCTCTGCTGGGAGGGAGCAACCTATTGATCCGGAGTGTCCGCGCAGAAGATGCCGGTTCTTACAGCTGCATGGCCCACAACGAGAACCAGAACATCAGTGCATCCTGCGACCTTTCGGTGCTGGGTGAGTTACATGCCGTAGCTTACGACACCTGTGACCACGCTCTCAGCACGAAGAGAAATGAATATCAAAACGTTTGCTTGTCACAAAGAATGGCAATATCATTTATGTGCATATGCAGCTCTGGGGCGGTTCACAGTGGTGTACTGGTTAGCACTGTTGCCTCACACCTCTGGGACCTGAGTACGAGTCTTTGCCAGGGTTCCGTGTGTGTGGACTTTGCATGCTTTTCCCGTGTCATCCTGGGGTTTCCTCCAGGTACTCTGGTGTCCCCCCAGAGTCCAAAAACATGCTGGTTACAAAATTGCCCATAGGTGTGCATGTGTGAAAGAATGGTGTGTGAGTGTGCCCTGTGATGGGTTGGTGCCCCATCCTGGGTCATTCCCTGCCTGTTGACTCCGGGATAAGCTCCGGACCCGCCGTGACCCAGAGCAGGATAAGAGGTTTCAGGAGATGGATGGATGAAAGAATGGATGTGCAATTTTATGTGGGCAGCCTAAGAATCTAGTGTTTATATGCTATAAGAGCTGTGAAGCTCTTGGGTCATTGTTAACGTTCAGTTCGGACAGTAAACCTATGAATCCAGTGTTAGCATTAAGTATAGACAGTCAGCTTTTGAATCCAGTGTCAGAATGCAGTGTAGGCTGTGAGGCCTGGGGCTAAGTGGTAACATGCAGTGTCAGCGATAATACTGCTGTTAACCTACATTGTGGATTTTGAGCCCATGTAGTGGCATCTCTTGCCCAGCTATTTAGATCACCTCAGCTGGTCATTCACACTTGCGTCCCTAATTGAGAACTTCCTCAGATCTGCTGCAGCTCAGACATTAGGTTAGTCTTTCCTTTCCTTCCGACTCTGCTGGCATAATCGGGTGGTTGTGTAACGTCGAGGGCTCCTGCTCGTAATAGAATTAGGACCTGACGGGGGGTTGATGAGGTGGTAAATCAGAAAAAAGCAAAGGTCCTTATTCAATAATCCCCGATTAAGTCATTTAAAAGCAAAGCGATCTTCAAAGCATAGACTACAAGATACTGTGGTATTAACTGGAAAGCATCTGTCACCATCACAGCTCAATGTGGCCCTTTCCTGTGGGCAAGCAGAAGATGATGTACATTTAACTGCATCTTAACTGCGTTATTTTTCATCTCTCTCAAGGCTGTTTGCACTTCAGCCCAGCGGTTCTGCCTCCACTGTGAGGGCTTTTCGGCAGCCCTCCCATGCATCTCAAAGGTCTTTAAAGAAGTACTCTCAGGTACTCTTAACGTCCTGATGAGGAGAAGCAGATCTCACATGCCTGACGGCATGGCAAGGAGGGGCAGCTCGTGCGCTAAAGAATGATGGCGTGTTGATGGCTAAAGGTCAGAATGTGTGGTGCCGACAAATGCCAGGACACACGGATCCGCATGTGAAGTCCTATAGCGGTCTGATACAGTAAGCACTAGACTTTGTGGATCTGTGAAATAGTAACTAAGTGTGAAACACTGAAGCTCACAGGCAGCAGACAGATCCATGGATACGGGAATTCGGAGGATGTATCAGGGTCTTTCGTTCGGCACTTTCACTGTGTGAACTGCTAGGCGAACTGAAGAAAATACAAGCGCACATTTTCCTCCTTAAATGGCTCGAGCGGCCAGTCGACCCCCTCAGTGTAGCTCTGCGGGTTTGGAACCTGTGCTAGTGTTTGGAATGTCGTGGGTTCAAAGCCTGTGGCTGGTAAAGTACTTGTATCTTGGTAGAGTCCTAGTGCAAGGTCCTTAACCTCAGCAGCTTCTGAGACACCGACCAATCCAGCTATGTGACCCTAAGCTTTTCTCACTATTATGTCGCTTTGTACAGAAGCGCCGACTAATCAAATGTAAAACGAAGCAGTCAGCCACAGTGCCTCTCTCTCACAAACAGAGTAAAGCTACCTCTTACAACATGAGTAGAGGGGCTTGTCTCCTGACCTCAGCCCTCCCTCGAAACACCCACTGTCCTGGTAACACTATCACATCACAGCTTGTGTCACATGACACTTAAGGTTCTGGCACATGACAGAAGGGCTGCATCCCTCCTCTCAATCCCTTAGTTTCATTGCTTATTCACCCTTTTTTGCTTCTTCCCATTTTTCTCCTCCTTACTTCCTTTGATAGTAGATGTCAGGACATCCGATTATCAAAGGTGAACTGTCCCCGATAGCAAGTGCGCGTTGAGCCTGGAATCAGCTCAAGGTATTGATGTGTGTTGTCTTTTGCCCCAGTGTTAACTGTGTAAATCTGTCATGGGAAACTTTTGGAATATGGGAATTACCGCTGTGACAGGACTGTAGTCAGTCTTTCTTTGAAGAGAACAAAAGCTATAGTTAGGTGCTTTCTTTTGACATGTAGGTAATGAAAAAACTCTGACCCAGGGCCAGTGTAGCTTGTGAGATCAAGGTTTCTGACTTCCCTGTATTTTTCCTGGAACTCTTATACTGTGGGTCATCAGAAGTATTAAAATTAATGATGACATTTTTTCTTGCTAGATTTTTTCGTCCAGGTCTTTATAAGACATCAATCCCATGCATTTTTAGCAATTGTTTATCTAATTGGAATCACAGGACGCTTTTCCACTGCATCACATGTACTTCAAGAAAGTACCAAAAGTATAGTATGTAACGGTTTTAGTTTTATATTGGCGTAAAAAACCGAGGTGGGATATTTTGCACTGAATTTGAAAAATGACTATAGTATCTTATAGGGCTGGACAATGTGCGATATTAATACCAACATCGTATGTTATACACATGCAATTCATACATCGCTAGTCGGCTGGACTGAGATCAGGCTGTTTCATACCTTCACACAGACATTATAGTGCAGGGGTTTTAAGTTTCGCTTAAACATTTGTGACCCATCACCACGAAATGAGTCTCATGTCGCACTGGTAGAAATACACCCATAAGACTCATTTTGTGGTGATGGGTCACATTTTTACTTTGTCACAGTAAAAAAAAATAACATTGCAAGTTTTGCAATTGTAATAATTATTATTTTCACAATTGTCTAGTATATCTTTAAAAATCAGTTTAAAGTTTAGCTCCGTTACTTTTCATTGAGTACTGCATGATCATTATCTTCCTTGCTGGTTAAATCACTCCTAGATGGGTTTGTGAGATATTTATGTTGAACTCCTGTTTTGCTTTCTAAACACACCAATATTTATTACAACAAAATAATACCGCACTGTCCTAGTATATTACAGAAAATACTATTTCTTGTCATGCCATCCTGATCTTGTTGTGTCTGTTCTTTCAACTAGATTGCAATTTAAGCTTGGGTCTTTCAATTGTTCACACATCCATTTTATTATTTTCTTTTTCTTTTTTTAGTTCGATTGTACTGTTTCCTCAGAGGCCAAGCTATCTGCATAACCAGTCGACGGACTATTTGCATATCCATTCCACAAAGAAAGCGATTCAATTCCCTCCCCAAAGTACAGAAGCTCCTAACAAGTACAGTACTGCAGTATTTTAGTTACTAGAACTGTTGGTACTCGTTCTCAACCAAAAGTCAATAGGAAAGGTGAAGTACCAAAATTACCGTACCAAAAGTATCGTACCTGGTGTGGGGCAAAAGCAGCCACCGTGACGTGCAAAGCCTCATGTCTAAACCAGATGCAACAGTAGTGCATCTCAAAGCCCCAGTATCATGTCTGATGTGAATTTGGCATTTCCTTCACAGTAACATACGCTCCATGTCAGGCTGCTTTGTTCACTTCGCTGCAGAGGTGGATAGTCCAGAAAGTAAAAATCTAAGACTAACATTTTGCTTCAACCAACCAGTTGAGTGACTCTTTATACTTCTATACTTTTACTTGGATTTTTACTTTCTGGATCTGAACTATCCATCTCTGCTGCACTGCGAGGGGACTTGAGTTGGCTTCTCTGGCGATGAAGCTTCAGAAATTGACTGCCGGCTATGGATGTGTAATCTGATGGGAAGGGATTTGGGATGCGGATCCTGCCATGGAGTGATGCAGAGAGACCGTGCAGCTGTTCACCAAGAAGGGACACAGAAGCAGAGGGTGCACTGTTCTGTTTAATTTGCTTAGTAGGCACAACGCAAGTTCTGAACATTACGCTGGCCTAGATATTTAAGCTGCTGGAGAAAATTTGGTTTAGGCACCATACCTACCTCCAGCCTGGCGCCTGAGAAAACCTGGATACAAAAATGCAACCTGCTGCCCCAAGTGAACTGCTCTCCCATTTCGCTCTGATTATTATTAAGAGCAGTCTGAATGATCTTGATTGCCGCATCGCTGAGCCGCACAGGCTGGCTGCACAAATTTCCATTTTAATTGAGCTGAAGATGCGCCATGCAGTTGTTTCTGGGGAGAAACAAATAAGATGCATATCAGGCCTGAGGGATGGACAACTCCTCATTTTTCTTTGTCTTCAGTCCTTTGGGTTCTGTAGATGCTGTTGGATTAAGCTGACAATGCTTCCATGGCTGCATTCAGATTTGCTGGGTTTAAATCCTACCCAGGATATAGACATATATGACTTTCACATTGGCACATATTGATATTAAATCTCTGCATTATAGGCACGTATGAGACTCAGAGTGATAATTAAATCTCCGTGTTACAGGCATACTTGAGATTAATACTGATATTAAATCTTTGCACTACAGACAAAAGGTTCAGATTGGTATTAAACCTAGGCAATACATACCAGTATGATATAGTTACTTGTGTTAACCTTCTACATTACAGGCAGGTTGATACTGGTATTAAAAATGTGTATTACAGACAAGCATTTGAAGATGGTGTTTAACCTCTGCATATTACAGGTTTCTATAAGGCTGATGTCGGTTTGAAGCTTCTGCACGTCGCTGCTAATAGATTCAGGCGTATGATGTTGAAGGCAACGTTAAGCAGCCTCACATTACAGACACGGGCTTTGGTCTTTCTGCACCGTCTTGGGATTAGCCCACAGCGTCCCACGTCGACAGGGCTCGCTTAGGCACAGCACATTACCTTAATCTCGGTGTCCCGCTGTTTCACTTTGACTTGCCTCTTCAGGTCGCCCCCAACGGCCATGGCTAGAGGTACGGGCCCCCGGGGATGCCCTGAAGCGGAAGGGGCGAGGACACTGCCAGGCGCTTATTAAGCCCTCTAAGGCCGCAGGACATGCTATTGCACTGACAAGATAATAACATAAGTGGATGATTGGGGTCATTGCCATGTAAGAGTCACTGGGGAAGCTAATGAATCACCTCACTGTGACGCTCACAAAATCCTGTTCATCTCCTCACTGCAAGAGAAGACTGGCATAGGTACAGTATATTACTAAGGAGCTTGTTAATAATAGATACAGGGGCTTTGGCAGTTGAATCTATCTTCTACAAATCATAACGATTAAATTTAGCTCATAAGCTTAAAAACCTGTAGGGGACAGCCAACAGTTTGTATAGACTGTATATGAATATTCACATGTACAAGCCTACAACATTCATATACATTGTAAACTGGTTCTTGCAAATTTTGCTTAGTGTTTGCATAAATTCAAGATTTCTTTCTGTCAGAAAAGAAGGTAGGCAGTGCGTGATTGAGCAAGGGATCTCAATTCAAACTAAGCACGTCATTGGATGTTTGGAGTATGATGCACAAGTTGCTTCTTGGCCTGTGAAATGTGAGAGGCTTATAATGATGGCTGGAGAATTATTCCACTCGGCTTTCCTGCAAAATCCCTTAGCTGTCTGCTGCACACCTGATTCCCACCCGTGTTCTGCAGGCGAGGAGCCCGCCCTCTCAGTAGTAACCCTGCCAAGCACATGACTTCTCAGCACTTCTCATGGCGAAACAGGCAGCTGTGCAGACAGCTGGGGTCCTCACAGTGACAAATGGCATAGTGGAGAGGCCCAAAGGCTCAAAAAGAGCCACTTCCTGACGTGCCTCATCGCTGCCCCCTGCTGCTCAGGGCAACGTTGGCGTTTGAGCTGGCGTCTGTCGTTTCTCTTCTTCAGCCTTCATAGTCGAGGGCGGTTCTCTTTAAGGCAGACCGTCATCTCTGTCATCTGGGCGGTAATATCAAAGTGCAGCGTACCTTGAATACCGGTAAGAAAATCAATATTGCCATGATGGCAGTTATTTACAGCCATGCCTAATTAAGCAGAAATGCTAAAGATTGGCAGACGGGAGGTAAACGGTGCTTTCGGTCTAGTTTGCCATTGTGGTCGACATCTGTCTCATGCACGGCACCGTGAATTGGGCCACGCTTCTGTATTTGTGGCGTCTCGTCAGTCTTCTGTCTGGTCGGCCAGCGGGGAATGCCTTGGCCGTGGTGAGGATGCCAGCCAGATGCAACTGGAAGGCCGATAGCGACCATCACACCCAAAAGGTGTCAATTGAACTAGCTGCTCAACTGCCCGGCCACATAGATTGTGTCACTGCTCTCAGGTTGGATATTCTGTTTTTTCCCCTTCTGGAGGCTTTGGAGTAGTCGCTTAAGTACTGAGACAAGTATTGACAATTCTATACACTTCTGTCCCACTATGAGGCACCCTTAACTTGGGTGCTTTCTTCTGTGTTTGTTTGGCAGTCCAAGCCCAACCTTTTAGACATTTCTGTTCATTCTGTGATCAGAGAAGTGATTCAGGTTAAGTAATTTTTTAAAATTAACCTGTGTTAATGATTCATTGACATTTGTCAGTTTAGAATTTTGGGAGAGAATTCAGGAATATAGCAAGCTTTTTGACATCTTTTCACTTTATTGCAGTGTTTAATAATAATTATCAAATAATTAGTGTAATTAGCATACCAGTACTCAGCTGCTTTTTAGATAATATTGTGAAATAGAGCATCTACTGTATGCTACCCGTCTTATGCCTATTAATACACTTCTATACCCTTGACATTAGTGAAATGGTCACCTCCCTATAGGTGTAACGTAAGGCACCTTACTGATGACAAAGTGGATACAGGCCTTGCTTTTACATTTAGGCGTGGGGGCAGAGAGTGGCGACACGAGGCAATGGAGCGACGTCTGCCGACGGATGATTTCCCCTGAAAATTCATCCTAATAATGACAAACGGCTGGTGCATGTTAACAGGCTCACTTAACTGACTGTTTAAAACAGCAGGACTAAATGCAAAGATGTGACACGAGGATCAAAACATGGATAGAAGAAGACGTTTGAGGTTAGGCTTCCACATTGGACTTCCTCTTTTACACGCTGGAGGATGAGCGATTTAATTATATCGCTTTTGAAGCAATGCTTTGTTTCATACCTTGGGCTTTATTTCCCGTAAAATGTCAGTACATGCTTTATGAAACAGGACCTTAGTGCGATTTGCTGGAAATTATATTGCTTTTGTCACCCAGATTCCGGATGCCATTGCTCACTGACAGTCTGTCAGTCAAGTGGCTCATCTCTGTAGGACAGCTGTCCATTAGCGATGTTGTGGTGGCTTGGCTTCAGCTCTTGTTCCCCTTTGTAAACAGAGCTACCAACCCACCAGTAGGCCTGGCTGACAGATGAGTGAAATGATGACCTTCCTGGCAGCAAAGAAGGCTACATGCTAATTGCTCTCGTGCATGGGGATCAGTCCATGTGGGTCTGCAATTTACTCTGTTACCCTCTGTGATTAATCAAATCACGATCACCTTTACCTCGGGAATGCCGAACTCCAATTAAACTAATTGTAATGAGATCAATTTAATCAGGCTCAGGGTTATTTGCTACATGTTTGGAAATAGAGAATGTACCTAACACTAAAAATAGGGCAGTTTAATAACCCACATTTGTTAATTTCTGTACGTAAATCAATATTTTGTGTGTAATTTAATTTATGGAAAATTCTCATAGTCAAAGAGCAATTACACGCACAATAATCTGAGAACTACTTCAAGGAGAGGTGATGTTTCTTGGGCGATAAAAGATCCTTTAGGTAAAAGTTGAAACTTCCGGGTGAGAAAGGTATCCATCTGTGAGCTATATGGAGACATAGTGTGAAGGTCTGTTATTCATTTGCCATTTTATCATTTCCCAGTGCTGCCATTTGTGATTGAAAATCCATGGCAATTCTAGTTAATTCTTGCACACATTTTGGCCATATTCTGTAGGAAGGAACCAGCTTTTCTGTAGATCATCTAAAACCAAACAATTATATTTCATAATTGGCTAAGACTGGAAGAATGTAGCTCTATTAATATGGCGTTCATTGGGCCCTGATGGATTGGCATCTTGTCCAGGTTGTTCCCTGGTTGCTGCGCTGTTGTTCCCGGGATGGACTCCAGACTCGCAATGAGCCTGTGCGTGTTATGGCAGATGGATGTTGATATGGCATTTACTGAATGAGTATTAATTATTCAATGGTTTGCCTTTGTTTTAGCAAAAAAACACCTGTCTAGTGCATATACTATGCGGTGGAGTTATAGATAACTTGATAATTTCATTAACTTTCAGCCAAAGCCAGGAGAGAGGCTAATATATAGATCACTTTTAATTTAGATAATATCTGGCATCTGCACATTAAGATACCCGGCAGTATTCTGACACTGCATTGCAGCATAAGGTAAGGTAGACTTACATCTTCAACAACCCCTGCTAGGTTGCATCAGAGCTCGAGGCTATGCCACACACACTGAAGGACATTCTGAGGCTCCCTTCCAGCTACACCGCATGCCTGCGCTCTCTTGAGGAAAACGGAATGCCCCACGGACACACAGATATGGAGAATCTGGGGCAGGATTCAGGCCCACAACCCTGGAAGTGACAGCCCACAGTGCTCCCCCCAAAGCCGTTATTCTACAGGTTAAACCAGACTATCTCAGCTTACCCTCCCACCTACAGACAGTCAACAGCTCCTTTCACTGACTGTAAAGTGAAACTAAATCAGTCCATCCTGGGTCAGCTTTTCACTTGGACCGTGACTAGAGAAATGGCTTAAAAAGCTTGTATAAGATGGAGCAGAGCAACTCTGATCCTAATCTCTTCTGGGTTTCCTCCAACTATTCTTTTAATCTGATGAATTATTACATTATTTAAAAGCAACTATTTGTCATGTAGAAAGACAAGAAACCTCTGCAGGGTTGCATGCACTTCAGGAAGAGTTTAATGGGAACAGACTGTGTTAAGGTAACCTTGGATAAGGGGGTCATATTGTGTTAGGATAGCTGACTATAGATCCCTACTGTGTAGAACAATATGCATGTTTAATGTATGGCTAGAAACCCAGAACTATGACTTCTGAAAGCAGAGATGTCTTCGCATCGATGGTGTTGGGTGATAGACGCTTGTATATATCTGCCATTGAATAAAATAGCAGCCAGGAACAGTAAGCCGTGCTGAGCAAATGCTTTTGTGTAGCAAGTAGTCAATTTCTGAAGGTAACATTTCACTGCATCTGAGTCACCAGACAGTATGAGCCGATTGCAGACGCCCCTTATGCAGGTTCCGAGATTCCCGTGCCCCACTCATGCAGCTGGAGGTCCCAAGGAACCCCGTTTCTAACAGTCGGCCCACAATCAGGTCTTGCACGGCAGCTTGTCTGGGTCTACGCCGAAAAGTTTGACACTGGCTGGGGTGCAAGTAATGTTGTGTGTTCCGCCTAATGCTGCAATTGTTACCATTGTTATTCATAAATTATTCTATTGTTTTGAAAGTAAAGCGATACTTAGTGATCGGCATGAGTGCCACACGCTGCCTAATGTATAACGCAGAACTGTGAGCTCGCAGTGGTCTAACTAGCTACAGTGGTTTAAAGCTGTCCAACAATGCCTGATATCAGTATGTAGTGCAGCAGAACGCTCCGTATCGCATTGCCTTGACTAAGCATGTTAAAAAGTGCACATCTGAGTACTCAACCCTACTGAAGAAAATATTTATTCTGAACTGTCTTTCATTTCATTAGTATTTCTGATTTCAGTTGAGCTTTTTTTTCTCCATTAGTTTTGCTGTGCAGGCAGAGAAGCATGTTAAAGCCCAGTTTTGTGTTATCTCCTCTTTTTCTTTCATGTCTCGTTCAGTCCGCAAGGCGGAACTGCAGGTGCTCCGAGGCTTGGGGCATCCCCGAAGGAGTCTCATGTCATGTGGGCGTTTAAGGCACAGAAACACCTTGTGGAATTTGGGGTACGGTGTAAGGCTGTTAGTAGGTTATTTCGATGAGAAATGCATCCCTGGACGGATCACCAAACAGTGACGGTACATTTTTCCAAATGTCGACGCCCCCTTCAAATATTCCTTTTTTCCCTTGAGGCTTCCTTATGAATTCTGTAATTTTTCCAACCTCATCTTCAGTGACATGTGCAGACTTTTCACGGGCCAGGTACTTGAACAGGGGGCCAGTACTTCTTGCTGGCTAGGCAAGGGTCCCTTGGGGGGGCTGTCCTTGGGAGATTTTGTGTGATCGTCAGTTATCGTGGGAGGGGAGGGGCACTTTCATTTTTTTCACTCCCAGCCCACATGTACCAGGTGATCTTTGTTTGTTTTGCTCCCCTTTGATGTGGGACATACAGGTAGCCACCCCTTTGTGCCTTCGCCCCCCCCGGCTGATGTGGCTGAACCGAGGCAGGGTGGCTGTCGACCGTGTTCCTGTTAAAATGTCAGCCTGAAGGTCAGCGCCTCCCATGGCTTATGCTAATGACCACGTCACGTCGGGTTTGTGCTCCGCTACATGTGTCGCGCGGCGTCTGCCGCCGGGGTCTCCTCCCGGGGTCTCCTCCCGGAACCCGATCGTCTCGCCTTTAGTTCCGGCTCCCATTGCCGCTGCGCTACCTGCGTAATTGCACAGTGGGTGAGAAGCGAGGGGTCCTTCTTCCTCCCTGTGCTTAGTGTAAACAGGAACTCCATTTATTTAATGTGGTCCTAGTTGCGTTTGAATAAATCATTGTGTCACATTGCATTAATATTCCAGACAACACTGCTGTTATCGGCTCTAGTATTATAAATATGTATGGTTCTTATTCTTTTGGGATTCACTCCTGTTTTGGACTGGTTGTGCTCCTCTAGGCTGCTAGTTGCCACCAGTAATTGGCAGTTTAGTGCATAGCCTCTGGTGAGAGTGGTAAGATCACAGTTTAAAGGAAATCATTACAGCTTAATTAGTGTATATGGCCATGATGAAGCAGCACTGCAGCGAACAGCTCGTCCATGTGACCGCCCCTGTCGTCTGGATGCAAATATGCATGAATGTGGGAGTGGGCTTTGGGTTTGCCGAGCACTGAGTGGGGCATTTGCATGAGGGGGACGTGGCCGGGACCTGGAGTGGTGGGCCGTTTCTTTGCTGTGCTCTTCAGGCCACGTTTTCCAAGCCCTTGCTGAGCAGTTTAGCGTTTGGCAAGTAAAAGCCCAAGGTATTCAGAACCGCTGCTCTCAGTTCTGTGTTGGCCAGGGTCACCGCCGCTAACAAGCGGACAATTACTATCTCTCTATATTGATTGCTGGCACTTACACCGGCCTGCACTACTACACTGTGACCACGCTTGAGAGATAATGTCCTTTAATGCCGTTTGATCTGTCAGCTCAAGTTAAAGCTAACCTGCACCTTGACGGGTTTCTCTGCCGTGAGTACTCCTATGTCTGAGCTACCTACGCTACTCACTGTTATTGTTCACTGGCAACAGGTAGCGTAGTGGTTTAGCATCAGACTCGGAGCCCCGTTCCGCCATTCGCCTCCTCGGAGAGCTACGGGCTTTTGCATGGGATGTCGGGCATTCGGATGTGTAAGGCATGTTGAGTGTTTGAGATGCGGTATTTAAGGGCAAGCTAGACATTTGGCTTCAATGTCCATGAGCCGTTTAGCCAATGAATGTGCATGAGCCGTTTAGCCAATCAGAAGTGTGGTCCAGGGAAGGTGTAACAGCTCGAGACCGCGCAGCTCAATAAAGCAGCCATTTTCATATTGTGCTCCGTTCATCATGCCACTATTATGTTTTTTAAGTGGCTAATTCACTTATGGTTTTCCTGGCTGGGTCGGTATTGACTGCTTGCAGCTCTGTGCAGGCCAGGCACAGTGGCTTCCAGAAGGAAAAATCACTCACCAGCATCTCCCCCACCCATATCTAGACTCAGCCTCCAGCCGTATGGCTGAAACAGACAGCATCCCTGGCGCAGTATCAGTGGCTCCTGGTAACCGTCCAGGAAATTAAAAACCTCGTTAATCTTCCTCTGACGGGGTGAGAAGCTCGAGCTAATGGCCGCTCACTGATTGGGCGAGGAAGCCACAGCCTGTCAGAGAAAGCCAGCCTTTCCCTCGTCACCAGGCTCGAGCCAGCAAGTCGGCATGCATCCCTCAGGGTGAACCGGGAGTCCGCATCTCCTCTCTCTCTCTGTGGCTGTAACGATCGAGGATCCAGGATTCAAGGGCAGTCACAGCTTAATGAATCGGAATCCTGAAGGGTGCGGGGTGTGATCCAAGAAATGTGGTCACAGGACAGACACAAGTCAACAATGATCTGGAGCAATATGTGTGCCAAAAATCTCAAAATCCATAAGCAGCGCCCGAGGAGTAGCAGTCATCAATCAGCCATGCAAAGACTCAATGCAGTTCAATGAGGTCCTAGACTAAATAAGAGACGTGCTGTAGGTGTCTCTGGTATTGGGGTGAGTCCTTGCATGGTCTGATTGGGCATAGTCTGATTGGACATGATCTGATGGGGCTTGTTCTGATTGGGCTGATTAGCACTGTTGCCTCACACCTCTGGCACCAGGGTTAAAGTCTCCACCTGGGTTCCATGTGTGTGGAATTTACATGTTCTCCCCGTGTCATTGTGGGGTTTCCTGTGTGTACTCTGGTTTCCCCCACAGTCCAAATACATGCTGTGGTTAATTGAAGTTACCAGATTGCCTGTAGGAGTGCATGTGAGTGTGCCCTGCAATAGGTTGGCGCACCATGCTAGGTTGTTCCCTGCCTTCCGCCTATAGACTCCAGACACCCCATGACCCTGAATAAGATTAGCAGTTACAGAAAATGGATAGATGGACAAGGATTAAAAGAAATAAATGTCCACCTATCAGGAAGAAATATCCCAAGATGATTTATTTTGAGTTAATTTCAATAATAATTCTCTAAACTGTTCAGAATAGTAATATTTAATATGTGTCTGAATAATGTGTGCAATGTGGTATATAAATACATTCGATGGCAAGTAAGAGACTTACAGAAACAGAGGATTGACAGGCGTCGCCGAAGCTGACAGGAAGTAGAGTAAGGAGGAGTGGCTCAGTTAGTTGCCAGCTGTCAATCATCTCCATGCCAATAGATCACCAGCCAGGGGTCAACAAGTTAATGAATAGTTGCTGACTGTGGTTAAGCTGAAGTTCCATAAGGCTTTAAAGAGGGTCAGCTGGGCAGGTTTTGGGAGGGATTTGAGAAATAGGCTGTCTGCCTCTGATAAAGTGTATAGGTTATCAGGGTTTTGGTTATTATTCGGTTAGCTGTGGGTTTTTTCCATGCTGTTTTATGTCTGCTTCTTAAAGGGATCCCTTCCTTTTTCTGTATTTCAATTTTGGAAGTAAAGTTTGTGTTTGATTCCTGCCGTCTGGTGCCTCTGCCCTGCAAGACTCACTATTTCCCTACAACATGTCAAAATATCTTAACAGTACTGGAATCAATACAGTGTAAAAACTCCACTAAAGACTACTCTCTTTCTAAAGTGTCAGCTGCACGGCCTCCCAAGTGGTGCCTCGGCCAAAGTAAGGAATATCCTACAGTTGGCATCCAGGGTTTATTCCCGCTGTGCTGTATTAGCTGCCTGTAGCGAGAAGGCCTGGAGGACACAAATTGGTGTGGTCTGTTGGGCTGGTTGGATGGCTGGGTTCCTGTCTCTCTCATTGCTTTCTAGAAATTGGCCCTGCAGGTGGACCTGAGAAAATACTGTTCTCCTCCGACTCTATACCCATGTAAATACTGCTTTCCTCCGAGTGTGTCCCCACATAAATATTGCTGTCCTCCAAATGTATACCCACGAAAATACTGCTCTCCTCCGAGTGTATACCGACTTAAATACAGCTCTCCTCCGAGTGTATACCCACATAAATACTGCTCTCCTCCAAGTGTATACCGATGTAAATACTGCTCTCCTCCAAGTGTATACCGACATAAATACAACTCTCCTCCAAGTGAATACCCATGTAAATACTGCTCTCCTCCGAGTGTATACCCACATAAATACTGCTCTCCTCTGAGTGTATACCCACATAAATACTGCTCTCATCTGAATGTATACCGACGTAAATACAGCTCTCCTCCAAGTGTATACCCATGTAAATACTACTCTCCTCCAAATGTATACCCATGTAAATACTGCTCTCCTCTGAGTGTGTCCCCGCATAAATACTGCTATCCTCTGAGTGTATACCCACATAAATGCTGCTCTTTTCCAAGTGTATACCCATGTAAATATTGCTCTCCCCGGACTGTATACCCATGTAAATACTGATGTCCTCTGAGTGTGTCCCTACATACACTTCTCTGCCAAGTGTACACCCATGTAAATACTGCTGTCCTCCGTGTGTATACCCACATAAATACTGCTCTCTTCCAAGGGTGTCCCCAAATAAATATTACTCTCCTCCAAGTGTCTCCCCACATAAATACTGCTCTCCTCCGATTGTATACCCACGTAAATACTGCTGTCCTCCGAGAGTATACCTGCATAAATACTGCTCTCCTCCAACTATATACCCATGTAAATATTATTCTCCTCTGACTGTATACCCATGTAAATATTGATGTCCTCTGAGTGGGTCCCTGCATACTCTTCTCCGCCAAGTGTACATCCACGTAAATACTGCTCTCCTCCAATTGTATACCCATGTAAATACTACTCTCCTCCGTGTATATACCGATGTAAATACTGCTCTCCTCTGAGCATGTCCCCGCGTAAATACTGTTCTCCTCTGAGTATGTCCCCACATAAATACTACTCTCCTCCGAATGCATACCCATGTAAATACTGCTCTCCTCTGAGTGTGTTCCCATATATATACTGCAATCCTCTGAGTGCACTCTCACATAAATACTGTTTGATGAAAACCGCAGCCCGTTGAGTGACAAAGAGTGTGTGTTGGGCAGCACGTACCTCTGATGAGGTGTGTGCTTGTCTTCGCCCTTCCTGAGTCGGCATGGGGCGTCATTGACCACTGCAGATTGGGGAAGAATAACGTGTTCAGAGTGGTAATGTGAAATCTGTGAGATAACCAGGAGAAATTCAGGAGTCTTTTGATGTAAGAAGAGTTGTTGTTATCATCTCACTTGATTGCCTGGAGGATGGGATGGGTGCCTGCAGTACAGCCAGCACCCCTTCTAGCGTACAACATCATACGGTCCTTTATTTCCCATAACGACTCCTAAATATTGTGGCACGTTGCCTTTTTTGTTAATTAACTTGCTAACCAGCCCCATTATCCCTAACTTGCTTCTTAATCCTACATCCCGGTCTTTATGAGAAATTTCGCGAGGTCAGTAAAGCTCGCATCCCAGCAACACTGAACTATTAAACACTTATCAAAAATGTCCACTTGGCCGGCGCCCACGTTTATCTATAAGCAGTTAGCCAACAAACAGGTTACCTGTATGTTGTTATTAGGGTAGCAGATAGGCGCAATGGCTAATAATAAAATAATATAGTTAATGTGGGAAAAATGTGAAAACGTAAAACAAAAATGTGTCCTGTAAAATCCTGTAAAATGTGGTAAACGCCCAGTAATACTTAAAAAGAAAAAAATACCGTTGTATACTGTGAAACCGATATAACTTTGAAAAATACCATGATCTAAATTCTTGGTCATACTGCCCAGCTGTAATAGATACACACACACACACCTTTTTGCTGCTTCCCAGGTGGTACCATGGTTTAAGTGGTTGCATGTGACCGAAATGGTTGGTTTGAATTCCTCTTAAGTATATACTTAGGATGAACAATAGCAGTATATATTTGTTAGTGCATTTCCTTTTTCTCTTTTTCTCTTGCAAATGTCATCTTGTGATTTTGAAATATACAAGCATAACATTCTCATCTATAATTAAGTTTTTTTTTGGTGAAAATCAGTTTGTTCTTACAATAGTTCTCAGACGTTTGTTTCTGTTTTAGTTAGAGGGAATCATTGTCCAAGTTGTGCCTATTTATAATTTGAGTGAATTAATTGTTGTAATGATTTAATTCAGTGTATTATACAGTCTTACTTCGAGTTGCGCCTGATTGAGTCATGTGTGATCTAATTTACGTCTAAGGTCCATAATAAATAATATGCACTGATAGCGAGATGCATGAAAGTGGATGTAGTAGGATACTAGCAGGTGTATCACTTAGTGTAATAGGTGCAGGACAATGGGCAGCGCTGGCAGCCATATAATGACCATTTCAAACTTGCAATGCGGTATCCAGACAGTAATGTATATGTGCTGGTCAGCTACAATATTGAGATATGTCCAAATGCAAGTCGATGCAAGGCTGTAATGTACAATGTATCATAATTTGTAATATTTATAGAAGTTTGCAGTGTGGCAAAATAATTAAAGGTTAGGTGGGACAGGATGGGTGAATTATGGAATTGTTGGTTTGTTTTAGGCCTTAGGCAAGAAGATGCTGTTGCATTGTGGGATTGCTGTTCTGTCTTGGGCCTTAGGCCAAAGGACATTGTTCATTCTTGTGGACTCGTGAGAGGAAGAGCGCTGGTGGGAACACGCTGTGGAGCACGCTGACCTGGCACAAGGTAGCGGAATTGTCATAATAGGAAAGAGGGGAATGCATTTGGTAGCTGACTAAGGGAAACTCGGGGTTTGTGAGGGAAGGTTGTCATGATAACGGTGAACGGCTCATGAGCAGTTAGGACAACCCTACTATTAGTCTGATAGTCTGAGCTAATAATGTGAAGAAGACTACTTAACGTCGTTATAGGATATCAGAGGTACACTCACATAACCACTGTGAGTACAAACAACATATAAATAGAACATTACAGTATGTAATCAATCATATAATTATTATGTATGCAAATCGTAAATCGAAGATTGGACATCCTATATGGTGACCAATCACGCTGAAGATGATCTTATATCATGGTGCTTCTGAAAGTATATAACAGGGCACTTTTCTTTTCGGGGGTATGCAAGCACCCGGGTTATGTGGAGCACTCTGTCTCGCTAATTTGCATTATCTTACTAATAAAGAAAGCATATCTTACCTTACCAGCTCTGAGTTGGCCTTAGCTATTTTTCACTATTTTTCTCTCTAGAGCTAAGATATACAGTAGGAGGGTCGTTCTGAGATCATTTGTTTCTTCCACAGCAGTCCTAACCAGTTGAAATATGTTTTGTTGAAAGTTACTGATCTGTTCCAGTGTCTAATCTGCGGTCAGCGGTATCTGATGTATCGCGACCAGCATATACCTCACTTCTCAAATGCTGTTAGTTTTGAATGGAGCTGGCTCTGTGTCCTCGATCGATTGACAATTATTCAGTCACTGTGAAAATCTTCAGGCTATTTTAAACTGTGTGATTAATTAGTCATACAAGATGCTGTGTGTTTAGGGCAAACACCGGGACACATTTCCTGCATAGTAATGACAGTAAGAGGCTGTTTATTTACTGGTTCTTTCTTTATGTCGTGCTGAAGATGGGCTCTGTGTCTAAGACACCTTCTTTGTGTGGTTCCTCTAAGCTGTAAGGGACTTTCCTGACATTTATTTGAGTGTCCCTATGGGTTACAGTGGGTCCTACATGGTGCAGAAATGAATTATACAGGTTGAAGGACATATTCATGTGAGCTACAGGAATTCATATGTGTGGTACAGGTTACGTGAGTCATCCATGTGTCTGTGGTTCATACAGATTTTTGGCATAGATTTAAGTCTTTTTCAGCTGGACAGTATCAAACTGAAGACAACTTTTTGGATTGTGAAAACTACAGTAGTTTTCTTTATATATTTAGTCATTTAATTTTTCGTTAAAGCAGATATGAAATATCTCTTGGCAGATTGGGATGTTCTCCAGAGACGTGGCTGGCGTTCAAGAAAAACTGTCGTTATGGTTGTGAGTTTAGCTGTCAATATGTCTAAAAATATATAAAGAAACATATGCTTGAGGTGCAGAGAATGGCAGCAGGCGACAGGGCTGTTAGAGAAGCTGGGGGAAGTAGCTATGAGTCCTGATTGAGGCGCTGCTATTAAGCAATATACACTCACCACAACTGCTGGACTCTTCATAATGTCACTGTAAACAATGTCACTTTAAATTCTCACTGCACAATTTTGCATCCCACATTCTACATATCTCACTGCATTATTTTGCACTATTTTTGTTATAATGTTTTTTTTTTTCTTGTCTGTATACTTTTCTATATGTTTATATGTTATATGTCTATATGCTTGTGAGCGTATGTGAAGTTGGGGGTACATGAGACTAAGAATTTCATTGTGGGTAATGATGCTACATTGTTATCTGTATATGACGATAAAACTTGAAACTGTCACTCTTTATGAAAACATCAGTAAAGTAAGAAAGCAATAATGCCTTTCAGCCTTGTTTTTGTTCTTCCCCAAACATCGGACACCTTGCAGTGCTTGATGCGGCACACGGCTGTCATGTCTTTGTTTCCGTGCGCGTTACAATAGATATTATTACCAACACTCGGACTGTTGGCCAGGATATTCTCATAAAGCAAAATTAGAAGTGCAAATATAAATAGCCGACCCAGGAGTAAATGTTAATTCATGGAAGGATTAGTATTGCCACACAGAAGTACAGTGGCCAGCAGAGTGACATCGTAATGCTGCTGTTTGTCCTGCTGTTGCTCTCTGGAGATCTGAAGCGGAACAATATAATTTTGCCAACACAGAAATAAAGCCTCGAAAATCCCTGTCCGACACTGTGAACATGTCACGCTCAACACGCCTCTGTGTGATTCCTCACAGAGAGACAACAGCGCTGCATTCCGCACCCCTGACAAACTAGCGTCTCCATCGCCTCTGTGACAGTCCTTGGAAGTCGTGTCATCCTCCGGGCAGCATTAATATGCTTCACTCTTCATGTCTGGATGCAGACAGCACTGCGTGGAGACGTCCATTTCCGTCTCACAAATGGCGCTTTCGCAGGGGGGGCCTTCCAAACAATTTAGCAGTCTGTAAGCAATTCATTCATAATCTTAGTGTCGCATGTATTAATTGTATGAAATATTAACCTTTTGAAAAGTGGATCAAGGCTGAGCTCGGGCGGGGGGGGGGGTTAAATGAAACGGGTCAATTAGAAACGGACAAACGCCTGGATAAAGGTGTTTTATA
>JAODJX010000042.1:10612260-10629542 GCA_026776945.1 Isichthys henryi
CCTCAGCGCGGATCTTTCATAGCGGTGACTCACCCCACCCCCTCCCGCCGCCGCCCGCGGGGGGGGGGGGGGGGGGGGCGCCCCCCAACTGAAACCGGCCATTTAGAAACGGACAAACGCCTGGATCAAGGTGTGTTATACTTAAAATAAACTTCAAAAAGAAATGTTTCCTGCATTAGATTAATCTTTCCTAGACTTTGCTTAGACTGACCTGAACTGTAACTACATTTTGATACAATAATTCATAACTTAGATGTCCCAAAATTGCCTATATAGCTTTAAGGTGGGATGTGTTTTTTCCATACACTCTCACTGGGCCAGTGGTCTCTTTATAAACTACAGTGTGTTAAATATAATTGAGATATTAAATGATGCAGTAAGTTATTCATGTACAGGAGAGCTTTATTAAACACATATTTTTGTTAGCATAGTTCAGTTAGTTGCACTCTGACCTCATGCCTCTAGGCCTGATTGTTGGTGCCTGTAAAGTTTGCAGTCTTGTGCTCATGTGGGTTTTCTCCTATAGTCCAAAAAACATGCAGTTTAGATGAATTGGCATTGGACTTCCTGTGATGGACGGGCATGCTGACAGCGTGCTCCTTGCTTCACAGCCTCCTCTTACATGGATACAGTCCAGCTTTGCATAAGCTAATGCAAATGAAGAGGGATGGTTTAATTATATTACTAATTATAATTCTTTTTTAATATTGTGAGGGGGAAAAGGTTACTAGCTGTTTAAAACTCACCACAGATTTTTTTTTTTATTACTATTACTGAACTATGTGTGTCAAGAAGAATATAAAACTGGCAATGGATTTGAAATTCAACTGACAGCATGGATGTAATTATGAGTTAAGACAGCTATGACTGCGAAAGACTATTATTATAATACATACACTGGGTAGCCATGCAAAGAAATACAGCGTAAGATACATGCGCTACGCATTGACAGATACAGCGTAACATATTCACAAAGAGTTTGATCTGTTAGAACTGGTCTGATAGTATCAACAGTAAATATATATTTTCTGTGGGATTTTTTTTATTGGAACTTAAAATACTACATAGTGTTTATGTTTTTTTTTTCTTTTTCTTTGAGATGTCATGCTGGGCTGGCCATTCTGCACGGGGAATGTTTTCTGTAATGCTTTATAACAGCACAACTTTGTTGTTATTGTCTATTGACAGCCTTAAAAGGTACAGCTGAAGGTGACATTGTGGGTGAGAGATTTAATCCCTATTTGAAGCCCTTTTCCTTGCCTGGAATGACATGTGCTGCCATTAGTCTGTTTTGCGTAACACCCATCTCACAGGAGTAACACTAGGCCTTCAAATAGGGCAAACTAAGATGCCAAACCCCCGCCCCGAGTTTCCCAAATAAGCAGAAGGGACGTTTTTCATCAGCACATTTTTAGTGTTTTGTATCTGCAGTGTTGAGCAGGAACAAAAACGTAAGAGCTTGTTTGTCTGATATCTGCTACACACTGGGATGCCATGCAAACACTGCAGCCCACAGTACAGGCATTTCTCTGAAATATTAACATAAATTCTTGTTTCTGGATACTAATACTGAAAGACTGAATTGGCAGTTGCTGTGCAATTCTTCAAACGATACCTTTAATATACCGCATGACAGAAGGACATTTAATCATTAGTATTATTAATAAACTGAACAACTTTAGATTGAACATCTAACATGCCTGTGTAAGTTGGTTAAATAACTAATTAAGTACGTATCTGCAGACAGTTATCTTGCAGGCGTATTCAAAAAGTATAATTAGCTATTTTTTTTATTTCAATGAAGAAAATAACGACATATATGTACTGTATTATCAATCACTTGCCTATGGCTTTAGTTACGAAAATATCAGCGCAAAAACATGAAGATATAGAAAAAATGTATTGTCACTAAAATACATTTCACGTTGTATTATTTCATACATTAAAATATGTACGACTTTATCAGTCAGTGACTTGCTCTGGGCCTTCACTCTACGCACAACAACACTGCGGAAGGGCTTCTCTGGCATACTGGATTTTATGATGATTTTATTTATACATAAACACAGTCTACATCAAACTTGAAGTAATTAAAACTTAATGACATTGCATAATTTAGCATGGTTTGTTTCGCGTGTTATAAAGCAATCAGCAGAAGCGTGCTTGAGGAAACCTACAGAGAGTTAGAGTGTTTCTTTAATGTCTCTGTATTCAGACACGTAGCATGACATCAGTCGGTGATAGTAAACTGTATGTATTATGATTATTAAAAGAAAACCTTAAATAAATCTTATATTGTATAAATTTTGAAGTGATTTCAAGTAGTGATGACTTTGGTTAGATATCCATAACGATGACATTAACATATACCGCATATAGATGTCATCCCTGTCATCTAATTCCATAACTTACAAAATCACAAAGGTTAATGAACCAGATTAAACGGATGTTTATAGCAATGATAGTAGTGTTACATTATGAAATGCTTTTAGCTATCAGTACCTATTGTGTGTAAAAACACTGATGTCCATTTGCTAGATCAAATACTGGGAACACTCACAGAGCTGAAATTATTCTTTTTGTATGTATATTTGTTCTATCCTTTTTAAATTAACATAATATCAAATAGCTAGTTAAATTTAGGCCTTATGTAGTTATGTTGTAATAATGTCGTTATTTGCATATTTAATAATGATTATTATATGAATACCAGGCTTGGTCATCACCACCGCCATCATCATCATTAGATGGGTATCTGGTTGATTAGCACACGGTTTGATTTACGTGTTTCCTTATTCTCATTTATTTTTCCTTCTGTTTAGTCTAATTAATTTGAACATGTTTGTTCATGTTTATTAGTGAGGTCAGTGTGTAAACTTCAATTTTGTGCTGCAAGTACGTTTGAAACAGTTTCTAAGAACACAAGCCCTTGACTAAGGCTGCCTTGTACAGAAACACTGCATTGCTGTCACAAACATTCAATATGATTTGTGTGTATTTTTTTTTACCAAAATGGCAAATGTGTATAACGAGAGTTTTGTAGTCAATAAAAGGGATAATAATGACCTTGGATACTGGCATCAGTTAAATAAAATAGTAGAAATGAGCTGAGAGCTTGAGCAAGCAGCCGGTTTCTGTGGGGTACAGAGGACTTGCTTATTGATGGAAATCAAGATTCTTTTTCAGTGAACTGGATGTTTTGAGGTAGTTAACCAGGAAAATTCATTTAGATTTGTTTATTGTTTCATTCAGTTCCCTCTTGAATACTTTTCTACTGGGAGGAGGGTTGATTTTAGGCTTAATTTTTAGTTTTTTGTTACTTAAGTTATAACACCTACACACACACACACACACACACACACACGTCCTGCTTCCAGCCTGTGTGGAATTCTCTCTCTGTTGGAAGGCTTTCCTCTGGTAGGTCCAAATCCACACGTCAGGCTAATTGGTTCCTCTGAATTGCCCACAGAGTATAACTGAGTGTGTGCATTTATGTGCCCGGCAATGGACTGGCATCCCATCTAGGGTGTACCCCAGTCTTACGCCCTGTGATGCCTGGGATAGGCTCCAGGCCCCTGGCAACCCTGACCAGGATAAGTGGCTGGAAGATGGATGGATAGTTAGTACATAATTACACCAGCGGGTGGCAAAAGAGTGGGTTTCTTTGTTGTGAATTGCATGATCTAGATGAATGATCTCGTTTGTGAACGAACTGAATGATGAATCAGTCGTTGAACAAAATGCACAAACTGAACGACGAATCAGTCATTGAGTAAAATAAATGAACTGAACGATGAAGCACTGAACAAAATGAACGAACGAAATGTTGAGTCACTGAACGAAATGAACAAACTAAACAATGAATCCCTCTTTAAACAAGCTGAAGGGAATTACCGGACTGAACACACTGATGCAAGGAGTGAGAAAGTTATATTCACTTAAAATATTTATTCACAAAGAACGAATTGTCCAGTGAACTTTGTACAGGGGGGCATAAGTGAAGAAAAAAAAAAAACAACAGATAACTGTGTGGGGAGTTTGAGGTGGGGGCAGACCTATTTCAAAATTACCTTTAGAAATATAAAAAATATTGTGAACCCATTACATGCCTGTACACATTATATGATTCTAACAAATTCAAATAATTAAAAATAAAATTTGGGTAAGTGTGTCTCTGTGTGTGTGTGTGTGTGTGTGTGTGTGTATGTGGCGGGGGGAGGGGGGGTCAAATATATCAGCCCTAGGGGGCACTGTTAAAAAAACAAAACAGAATAGCACTGGCCTAAACTTTGGCTTATCTACTGTGCATACGCCCCTCTCGGTCTGTGGAAGATCCATACTGACCGAATCACAGGCTAAACATGTCAGAAGAACTGAAGTATGCAACAGAAGTAGCATAGCCTAAATTGGGCTAAGGATGCATACCTGGAGAGGAGTCTGACCAGTCACCCTGCCTTTCTGTCCGCAGTGCCACCACACTTCCTGACTGCCCCCGCCAATCTGTACGCCTACGAGACGATGGACATCGAAATGCAGTGCGATGTGATGGGGAGCCCGGCGCCCACCGTGCGCTGGGCCAAGAATGGGGAGATGGTGGTGCCCAGTGACTACTTCAAGATCGTTGTGAGTACTGCTTTTATTCACCCAGGCCAGTGGGGGCAGCGTTCTACTGGCTTTCGAGATCAAAGTCCCAGACGCCATCATGTGTTGTACTCCTGATAAAAGTCCTCAGCAAAAAATTTGTTCAGGCGATAATCTATATAGTTATAGCTACATCATACAAATAATTAAGCATTTGATAAATGCATAACCTGCAATGAGCCGGCGCCCCACCCTGGGTTATTCCCCGCCTTGTGTCTGTAGCCTCTGGGATAGGCTCCTGACCCCATGTAATCCTGCATAGGACAAACGGGTATAAAAGATTGATGGATGGGTGGATGGATGGATGTATGTATGTATGGATGGATGGATGGATGTATGGATGGATGGATGATGAATGGATGGATGGATAAATACAAAAGAGGGTGAGTCTCCTGATTAGCCAGTTAATGGTTTGAAAATCGATCCTGTTTTTTGCTGGTTTGCGACTGCGAAGCCCTAATGGCTGAGACAAAAGGCTCGGCAGTTTGGCAGCGGAGAGTAGCAGTAGCATCGACGTGCAATGGCGGCCGTCCCTCTGGCATGACGGGGGCCTGGACTCGCGGGCTGTCTGTGGGAGGCTGCTCACAGCCGCTCTGGCATGTTGCCGGATAATTAGGAGGGTACAGTACGGGCGTGAATCTGGAGATTGATGAAATCAGAGAGGCTCACTCCAGTGTGACCGACCTAGTCAGCCATGACAGCCAGATTAAGAGCGGGATATTACCAGAGTGAGGAATTAGGAACAAATACAAAATAGTGGCAAAAATCCTGCCAGAAAAAAACATGATTATGCAGGGATGATGGATGAGCTGGTCTGTTTTTAATCGCTGGGGTCTTTGGGACCCTGAATGTGAAGTGTGTTCCTCCAGTGTAAGTAAGACAGTGAAGAGGGAGTACCGGCTGAGGACACTATATTGTAAATTCCCCTTGTCTGGACCTTCAGTACTTATACTTAATGGCACAGTATATATAAGGCAGAGGCACAGTCAGAGAGCTGCGCCCTGACGAGTGCATAAGGTAGCCTGTTGTGCTCCCTGTTCATGCTAAACACCATTCACACATACGGATAGATGCATATAAGCACCATATTCTTATATAGGACTATATTAATGCAAAATGTCAGTGATGAGACAACAGAATATGTCTGCCAAGTAACCTTCCCCGCCAGAATCAAATTTACATGTAGCTCTTAACTGTACTTTCCCGAGAATCCTATCGGTGTTAACGCACCATGATTTCCGATGGATACTGTCAATGTTGCTTTTTGTGTTTAATATTACTTTATAAAATATATTTAAATTCTTGTATATTACTAAATGCGAAATAAAACGCTCCCAGCCCTGAGGTGTTTCTGTTTAAATGGATATGAATAGATAAAAACGCAGAAGGGAGCTTAAGTGTGATGATGTCGCTCGTTTAGCTTAGCATGATTGGCTGCACACTCTCCTTTACCTTCCTGTATAATACACCCTATACTGTATAATTTTTCTAATGAATTGTTTCCCCAAAGATATATAAATGAATATCACTTTGCTTAAGGCTGTATTAAAAAAAATGTGCTTCAAAAAATAAATTTGGAAGTGGTATGAATATATATTTGTATTCAACACACGAGCCCAGCTAAATCCAATTCGCTGTACCCACTAGTGCAGCAGAGTTGACATCTTCCATGACTATAATATTCCCAAGAGGCGGTGAGCTGTATCCCCCATAATGCATTTCAGATCCACACGGCACCAAACCAGGATGGCAGGTATGTCAGCTCAGGGTCACCCAGCTCAGGACTCTCGCTAACCCTACCTGTGTGCGTCGCCCAGCGCCAGCCCAAGCCATAAAGCAACAGCTTAATTCTCTCTGGATTTGAGACCTCCGAAGACTACAGTCCTAAATATTCTCAGTGGATCTGTGGAAGACAGATCCAGACACAGTTAAGACCCTGTTGGGACTATAGTTAATGAGCAGAATCAAAAAAATAATAAATGTCACGACTCGGACCCCTTAACTGCATATGTCACAGGCATCGCAGACCTTTGTGTGCGGAGTGCCAGCCATCGTTTGCCAGATGCATGCCA
The DNA here is from genome assembly GCA_026776945.1 of Isichthys henryi. NCBI lineage: Eukaryota > Metazoa > Chordata > Actinopteri > Osteoglossiformes > Mormyridae > Isichthys > Isichthys henryi. The sequence goes on from JAODJX010000042.1 coordinate 10,618,974, forward strand.
GTCATGGTGAGAGCTGCTGCAAATTAATCCCTGGAGCTCATTCGCAGCTGGTGATATAAATATTATTTTGTTTTGTAAACACATGTAAGTTCACGATGGTGATTATGAGCTGCTAACAGCCAAAGTGTTCGTGGGCCCCTACGTGTGCCTGTGTATTTTGTGGGAATCTTCGATGACGGCACTCTATAAGCGGTGATAGTCGTGGAAACGCACAGCATCTGTGTCTGAGCGCCTGATCGGCGGTGTGGATTTCCAGTAAGCAGCGTTTCATTTGCTGTGAGGTTGTTTGCCAGTGTGAAAATCTGTGTGATGAACGTGGATAAAACCAGCATTTGTGAAATATAACAATGATATTAAGCCTTGGTCCAGCTAGTCTCTAAGACAGCTTGCTGCTATCTTGCTGGAAGAGTTCCACAGAGAACATCCCTTCTAGAAGCTTCTATGTAGCGTAGTTTTGTAAGCAGTTTAATTTGCATAACAGTGCAGTAGGACAGTTTAACCGAGTTTTCTCCTGGGATGGATTGATCTATGTTACACCGTTCATGCTGCCTTCTGAAGTTAATGCACTTAAACTTTTTGGACTCAGGGTGGGGGCAACTTGCAGATCCTGGGTCTGGTGAAGTCGGACGAGGGATTTTACCAATGCATGGCGGAGAATGCAGCGGGAAACATCCAGGCCGCTGCTCAGCTTATCCTTCTGGAGCCAGGTAAGACTCTTTAAGAAGACACTTTGTATCCATGTCTAGCTCACCCAGTCTCACAGAAGCCCAGGAAGACCTCCTCCTGATTGAATGCCTTTAGTGTTTTAACTGCCTTCACTTCCACTGAGATCACGTTAGTGACAAGCCTCCAAAGATATCATGTTAGCAATATGACCATTCTCCCGTGATCAGACCCAGCAGGGTTTTGCACCCAGTACTTTAATATTTAACAGAAGAGGTTTTATCTGTGCTATTCGTAGGGCCTTGTGGATGTCATATCTACCTTCATGACTTACAGTACTAAAAGCCTCCTGTATCATTTACTCAGTGCTTTCACAGAGCTTCCTGTATGACTCACTAGACCTCCTGCTCACGGCTGCTGGGGATGTTTAGTTTGGGCAGGCTGGATGTTCTCCTTTGGGGTTGGGGGGGGAGTGGTTGGTCTTCACTACTAGGGGAAGTCAGCATTCACAAATATGGGGGCTGGGATTCCTCTTGTGTGGAGTCTGGAACTTATGTTCTGTTCTGTGGGCTGGATGGTGCTCAGTGCACAAGGCTGTAAAAGGCAAACAGAGCCAGTGATGAGGAGAATGTGCCTTTGATGTGGAACCAGCGGCTGTGGAAGCTCACACTCCAGTCCCCTTCATTCTATGGAGGGTAGTTCCGTTACTATAGCTGCTGTAAACTGTTCAAACTCAGCCCTTGAGTGCTAGGGCAGAGATTTCTCTCTGAGTCTCTCAACCAGCCACACAAGCTGAAGGACCTTCCCCTGGGATGCTAGTTAGAAGAAAGAGCCAGATCCAATCTGGGTGCAGACCTCCATCCCCCCCAACGCCTGGCAGCATGTGATTGCCACTGTCCAGGCTCAGCTTTGTGTCCAAACAACTCTTTCACTGATAGAGCTCCCAGTCGGAGGTGACCTTCTAAGTGCACTTCAGCTCTGTCTGGGCTGCAGATGTGCCACTGCTCCGGTGGGAGGCTGTGGCTTCAGCCACAACATGACGTTCTCATTCGGTACCTCAGCGCCGCGCATGCTAAGGAAATTAACCTTCATTCGACTTTTCTGCCTCTGGTGGATCAGGAGTAAAAAGATGCATTCCAAGTATACATATGGTTTTGACAGAGCTTGGTGTCGAAATGTTAAATCTGCTTAACCAGTTTATGACCGTGATGTGCGGTGGCCCTTCTAAGCTCATGTGTAATTTACGATGCATGGATTTCAGTCATGTGTCTCCCATGGCTTACAGTTACAGACAACCAAGCCTGGCTTGGGCTATAGTCCACAATTTACCCCCATTAGCAGCCAGGCCAGATGGCACAGCAACAACACGACCCTTCAGCCAAGTAGCAGAGTGTCCAGGAGTGAAGCCAGTGAGCAGATAAATACTCAGAAGAAAGCAGGTGATACAGATCGTGACAACAGGAAGCACAGTAACACTGTCAGCCATTAAAACAATATTGAATAACATTCAGGTGTTTTTAAACTTGTTTCACAATATTAACCTTCACTTTAACTAGGGAGATCATGATAATCCATGTCAGGCAGGTTTTACAAACTACTGTACTTTAAAACTGAAAGTCTCCCATGTTTGGCTGAATAGTTCAGTTCTTCTTGCGCTTTGACCTGCTTGCTTCCTTGATTAAAAGATTCACCCAGCTGGTTCACATTAACATCAGTGACACCTGTATGACTATCGGCGACTGACATATTTTATGGACGTATTTTATTATGCGTGTAGCATGCATCAAGAACCAGAAGGTACTGCTTGTACTGCCACTGTAGAGGTTTAGGTATATGTGCGTGATGTTGTATTTACAGGGGTTGGACAATGTAACTGATACACTGGCCAATATAGTGTTTGAGGTTTCATGGCAATGTATGTGTGGAGTAGTGGTCAGTCTTCACTGATTGCACATTCCATGAGTAAGAGCCTTAAGAGTGTGAAGGTTGAATTAGCAGAGCAATAGCACAGCTGTACATATAATATCGCCATCCACACAACATAGTGGGAGACATATCAGAGTTCAAATGCCTCGGTATCCAGGGTAATGTCAGCATATCACCACAATGGATGGACCACATCCTACAGTACAGGAGTAACTGTGGATGCACGCTATCTAAAAGGGGTATTCAGTCACACACTCAGATTTTATCCAGAAAAACATAAAACCACAGCTGCCCAACTTACTACAAAATTAAATACGCACCTTGACTTTCCTGTTTCCACCAAAACTGTTCGTGAGGAGCTCCGAAGGGCCAATAATCACGGTCGCTCTGTTATATCTAAACTTTTGGTAATCCATGCCAATGGCAAACGTCGATTTTCATGGGGCCAGCAGTGCAAATCTGTCCTAACTATGGCTGTGGACAATGTGAAACATTTATTGTTTTCTGATGAGTTCACCTTCATTGCCTTTCCTACAACTGACCCCAAAGAGGCTCACCACCCAAACTGCTGGGTTTGCAGAGTACAGCATGGGGGTGGATCACTGATGGTTTGGCCTGCAATATCATGGCTCTGCACTATACTAATAAACTATTGTGGTCTAAATTTAAATTGTGGTCTTATTGTGGTTTTATTGTCCAAAGCCAGCATGTGGTACAATTCATGCAGTAATGTAAGGTTTTGGGCAGGTAAAGAACATATTTCAGAAACCGATGTAACATGCAAATTAACAGTAACACTGTTTTTGTTTCCCTAACCTCTCCTACTGAGACACCATTATCAATTGGTTCAATTTCACCTCCAGCTGAATTAATAAATTTTATTAGTTAACTCAGTGAGGTATTAATTAGCCAAATAAGATAAGTTAGTGGTCGAGTTAAAAAAATTTGGGTGTATTGCATGGTTTCTGTAAATACTGGGGTGATACTGGAGAGATTTTGAAATGGCCCAAGCTGACAGAGTTCATAGTCTTACATTTATGTAACTAACTGACATTTAGATCATTTAAACACCATGTTCTTTGACTTTTGCACGGTACTGCATAATCGAAAATAAATATATATAGATTAATCAAAGCTAAATGTGATTAAACATAAAATAAGACCTGTTTGCATTTCATTACTCCATTGCTGCATTTTTGACATTTGGAATTTCACTAAGCTTTCCAGATATGAGCTTTCTGAGATGTTGGAAAATGTATGTGTCTCCCGCAAAACAAATTCATCGAGCACAAGAGCTCAGACTGCAAAACGGCACCATCTGTAAAACAGAAGAACTCGTTACAGGAACAAGCTGGTGCACTGTGAGATGTTTTTGCTTCTCAGTTTTTACGCACAGCCAAATATGACATTTTTACTGTGGCACTAAACAATGCAAAAAAACATTTACAAAAAAACCCAAACTTAAATTAAAACAAACATTTAAAAAAATATTTAGAGAACATATTTGCGTGATTTTTTTTTTTTACTGTTTTCATTAGTTAACCCTCACCATAATTATTTTTTTTAATTGGATTTAGAAATGTGCATTGTATAATTTTATTCTTCATTACACTACACTACAAGGTCTTCTTGCATAATGGAAACTTTGTAACCAATAGGTTTTACATTCAGTCCCATCATACTGCAGAAAATTTCCAGAATCATAAATCATTGAAATTTAGTCGCATTGTCACAGACAATTCCCACTGAATTCTTTACATTTGATTTAAACAAGCAAAAAATATACTGAAAACACAATATGTGGAAAAAACTGAAAATTATTCCCCCATTCCATTTTAAGTCAAGTGAACTGTTGCTAGGATAGAGCATTGGGCAGAGTTTAGGATGAGGTCTGGCATTGTCTTTAGATATTGCCAGGAAGAGGATGCTAAGTACCACTGGTGGTCTATGAGCTCAAATCCAGATGGCTCTAAGTAGAGAAGACAGAGAGCAAGAACGGTTAAGTATTTTAATTGAAATATTTGTTTGGGTACAGGTTAAGTAGAGTCAGCTGAGTACCATACAAAATTCAATTAGGATAAGAAATTGATTAGGTACTTTGTTAAGCGGTATAACAAGAGTTCTCCTCAATACTTTTCCTGTTTCCAACACTTCCAGTTTCTGGCCTAACTGTGGATGAAAACTGTAATTGGCCGGAGCTCAAAGCAGCTGTCCAATCAGGCACAATCAGAGTCAAAGTGGGCCAACCAGGCCTCTCCAGCCAACCTGCATCCTCTGGCTTCTACATGTCAGTGAAGCACATTTTGGAAATCTGGATGCTTTCCTCTGTTGATTGGCTGTTTTTTGGCACTGGCAGTGTAGAGAAGCCACCTGGCTGAGCTCAGATTTAATCAGCACAAAAGGCAGATGGTTGTCATTCAGCATTGCTCAGATTCATCTGGGCGAATCGGCAGATGACAACAAAGTAAGGTCCTTTGACTGTCGATTGGCCATGGACTAGTATCTCCTCAGCGCCCTGCTTTTTATGTCCTTGCAGAGAAGTGTCCTGCATTCACTCTTGATGGATCTGTGGGCTCACTTGGCCCTTGGGTTACTCTGAACAATGGTCAATAGTAACAGAATCCTCTCAAAAGCGCCTTCAACTTTGACAGCTACCTCACTGTTCTGTTTGTTAAATCTGTAGCCGATAAATGTTGCTGCGTCTTAGCTGGGCTCCATGCAGATAATCAACATTTACTAAGAGTTCCTTGATCGGAATTCTCAAGATTGTTAAAGTTCAGGTTTTCCATCCCGCTTGTGATTTTTAAAATAAAATGTGACACTTTCAGAGTTGGATTGCCTAAGCAATGAGCTTAATAAAGGCACCTAAAGGATGATCACATTATCAGTAGCTTGCTATATTCTTTCCTTCGAGTCTAAAGGCGAAACATTTGTATGACTGTGTGTTTCTGTTTATCTTAATTACATGTTAGAATGATGGATGGCAGTATTCACTTTCCATGCTGTTCTCACCTGCAGGCATCTTGATTGATATTCTAGGTTCCGGTCAAATGGGTTTGTTTTCTTGGGTTTGATGATCATGCGAGTTCTCAGTTTGCCCCCAGTATGCATTTACTATGCATGTCTTGGAGAAACAAGAGCTGCATGATGCACATGTAGGTTGGGGGGTTTGTAACCTGGTTATAACCTGGTTTTATAACCTGGTTATGGTTTGTAACCTGGTTATAAATGGAGAATCGGAAAATTATTGGCCTGATCCTTTCAGTTTCCTTATATCTGTTCTGTGCATCAGATATTTTGCAGTTGATACCCCAAGTCGTACATCTGCTAAAGGGGGAATCTTAATGATTGCATTCAGTTATACTGTTAATTTTATTATAATGTTTCATTGACTAGAAATTATGTAATTATAGTTCAGGAGACTGTAAATCAATCGTGGTGGAACGTAACAGCAATCTTTAACCACACTTCTATAGAGCCAGAACGTTCAAAAATATGCCACTCACATGTTTCAGTCTTAGAATATTGATCAGCCTGCCTCCGAGACTTATATTGAAGGTTCTTGGTATTCAGCAAAAAGCATACATTCATGTTTTCAGATGGAAGAGGCCACGCACTAAATGCTGCCCAGATTTCCCACAGGCAGCTATCACTGAAATGCAAATGAGATGTAAATGAGATGACTGGCTTGCCTGCTCTGTGGCTCCATGAGGCTTCTGGTCCTTGTCTGATGGGTTCCACTAGCTGACTAGCATTGAATAGTGGCTGAAGCTGAATACAGCCTGTATCTGTGGCAGCCTTGGATGAGGTTTCAGCTGAAGATGCTTCAGACTTGCGCCATTTTACTATAACTTGTCATTAAAAGATTTCCAGACTAAGCTGCTACTGATTAATAGATTCCCATATTCTGTTGTGATGTTCATATATTCTCCCTTGCAAGGATTTGTGAGCCAGAAGGGGGCCAGAACTACTATAACTCTGCTCCCCAAAGTAGAGACCTTGTGTGTTGTGTTGATGTGTAAATGCACTGCTGAGAGCCTGGCTGTCGTATTAAATCTGTTGACAGCATCGCTGTGAGCAGATACTCGTAGCTGGAAAGTAAGTTGAGGCTGTAGGAGAGTCGCCATGGATTCTGTGTTGAGTTTATATGTACTATTTTGGGAAATATAAATAGAGTGTGTTGTGTTAGCGATTAGTATTTCAGCAGAAATGTTGAGGGAGGTCGCCTCCTCTCCATTAGCGATATTTATTTCAAAGGGGTCATGGGCATGCACTCAGAATGATGGATATGCTAGTTTTTAGCTCTTTCATTGTAAAACCTGCCCACCAACTGTCCGGTTACCTTCAAGGAAAAAAAAAAAAAGAAGTGAATCTCTTCAGCCTTCCTGCCAGCATCTTTATGCAGTGACGTTGGGAAAAGGCTCTATAAATGGTTGTACCTGTGCACTGCGTAGCTCATTTGGAATAAAAGCATGTGTTTAAAGGTTGCTGGGTCCCACAGCAGCAAGGTGGGGGAGGAACAGCTCTCCATAGGTCCCGGGAGGCATATTTGTATTCTGCAGCCAGCATCTGACCTTACCCTCCTTACCGCATTCCCGTGATGCTATACTCCCCCCTAACGCAGGGTTGGCGCAAGGCTGAACTGGGGATGGGGCCTGTTGCCATGGCAACTCCCCAACCCCGCATGTCCTATTGATTTCTCCCGTCGGCAGGCACAGAGGCAGTCCCCGCACAGGGTATCGGGGGGCGGTTTGTGGGGGTGGGGGTGCAAGGGAAGGGATTGGAGGTTCCTTTTCCTGCTGCGCTTAACACGACCCATATGATATTTTTTCCCCCATAATGACCCTGCTAAGGAATCCAGAACATTGCCCACATCACTACTGCCTGAAGGCATAGAGAAGCCAGCCATCCCGGTAGGAGCTGGCTATTAATTAACATCATTTGTGCAAATGACTTAACAGATGCACAGGCTGAGGGAATCTCCCAGGTATGTGTAAGGCTGAACTTGAGCAAACACATGTCATGTCTCAATTAGCAGGAAGCTGGAGATGCATTGAGTCTGCTGGGGTTCCTGCAGATCGTGCTTCGGCCTTGGCTCTGGAGACTTGGTGAAGGCACCACAGAAGCCTGGGATCGATGCAGGGGCCAATTAGGGAGCTTGTTGTGGCATTATTCACCCCAAACCCTCATTCATAAAACCAGCTCCCCCACAGAAATACAAGCCTGTCCCAGCATGTGTGGTAACACATTGATGATTCCCCGGTCGATGAACTGTGCCTTTTTGGACCCTGAAAGATATTTGGCCTCATTTGCACCATAGTGAAAGACAGACCACACCATGTCTGACCCCAAGCGAGATAAAGCCTGCATCATGACTGACTATATGTCAAGCACAGGCTAACCGGCTTTCACTCTTAGTGAGGTGCAGGACCAGCTAGATCTTGCATGAGGTGGAGGGCACCTCACGTTTGAACCTTAGCGGGAAACAGGCTAGATCCTTGTTGTGTTTTTGTGAAATACATCCTTATGTTGACCTCAGATGTGATCCGTGCTACGCATCGTTTGAGCCTTAGTGAAGTAAACGCTCTGGTTTGGCCTGAATGAGAAATGGATTGGACCTTGGGAAATGTGCGTTTGCGATATGGAAGCCTAGGGCAAGAGAAAACAAAACTATTAGGGTTGGCTTGGAAAAGCATGGCGGGGGTGGGGAGGTTAGTACTGAGTACAATCAGAGTATCAGAGCAGTTTCATTTACCAGCTTTGGCTGTCAGAGTTTGGTAGCGCTGGAAGATAACTGGCTCCAGTCCGCTGGGTAAAAAGACGAAAGGTCAGCGGCTGTATGTTGACCAGTCCCTGCGCCTTCCTCCTGGGGGAGTGTCAGGGCTGTTGGCTGCTTTGCGGGAGGAGCTGCAGCTGGGGGCGGGTAGGAGAGCCGTCGCCCAGCTGTCAAGTGTCCCCTGGTGCATGAAGGCGGCCACGGCTGCTGTCAGCCGAGCCTAAGAGACGGAGTCGGTAACAACGGCGGCGGCGTTTAAAAATCCCAGGCAAAACTGATGGATAACCGGCAAGAGGAAATGCATTTTAGTAATTTCTGAAGATTAATGTGTGTATATGAAATGGATCTCATTTTTATCATTTAACTGCGAAGTTGGGGAATAAATCTTCTCTGTATTATTAACTGTGTATATATTATTACTTTGGTTTTAATTTTATACACAGTCTTGTTCTTTATTCCATGCAAATTAACCTTTTTGTTATGATATTTGTATTATTATAAATGTCATAAGTAGCATTTTTAAAGATTTTTAAAACTACATTTACAATAAAGGGATAAGCCAGTGGGAAGCTATTCTGCATTGCATTGTAAATAAATGCCAGCACAGCAGTTAAGTGCCCCAGAGGTACAGTTAGTAAGGTGCTGGTGGAAGCACCTGGGAGTATGGCTAGGACTACATTTCCCAGAGGCCCACAGTGGGAGCTCACCCATTGGCCTGCCATATTTCAGGTGACAGGAACATCTGCACAGTGTGAGAATGTACATATAAAAACTTGTGTGTGTATGTATGGATAGCAGGTCTCAAATGTTTTCAGTGTGTGCGCTTTTTCCCCACCTGAACTCTCTAAAAGATAAGATTGCATGGACCTCATTTCATATTAGCCTTGTCGTAGGCAGAAAGTGTAATGTCCGATGCATTTGATGTTATCTTTTCAATTAGACTTCACTGATAGCTGCTGATTTTCCGTTAAAAATGTAGGCGCAAAAGTAAGAACATCCCATAGTAAAGGTAAACAGAAGGCTCCATAAGTCATGAAGATTTGATCACGGGAAAAATGACAGTAGTTCAGTACTTCAGATCTACGCTCTGCCTTTTACTCGCTATGGATCATTCCTTCTGCAGAGCCCTAGTCTCCACGATGTTTTCCTCCCAGTCAGAAATCTGGAGACTCGAAATTGAAATCTGCATTTTTGCATGTGGGGTTTCAATGTCCTCCCCATGTTCTGCGTTTTTCTCCAGATTCTCCAGCTTCCCCCTTTAGTCCAAAGGCTTGTGCTGAATCGGCATCAGTGTTGCCCAGAGTGTGTGCTCTGTGATGAGCTGCCTCCCCGTTCAAGGTGTCCAGGTGTTCGAGGACTATGCTTCAGGTTCCCTGCAGTGCTGCGCCGGGAAAGCAGTTATGAAAGATGGGTCTGGTGACCAAGCTTTTTTTTTTTTTTTTTATCCTTTCCATTATTTAGGTCCATGACAGGCTGTAAAGTTTTATTATTTATTTATTTATTTATTTATTTATTTTTGCGCAGCTATTAACTAACTGCAGTCGACCCTTCTGCATTGCGACTTTCCCCATTGCAGTTTTGATATATCTTTGAGTTGGCATAAGAAACTAAATGTGAAATTTTTTGGAGTTTTTGGGTGCTTTGAGAACGCAGCAGACGACACATCAAAAGTTTAGAGACTTGGAGACCATTGAGCACGTTCACGGCAGCCTCTCACGTGATGACCAGCAGTGATCTTGGTATCTCGCATTTCTCCTTTCTCTTTGTGCCGTTTTGGTGCTTTAAACTGTATTAAAATGTGGAACCCCACGCTCCTCTCACCAAGGGGATAAAAAAATCTACATGGCTGTTTCCAGATCCCAGCAAGCCTGCACCCCTGCCCCCCACAATTTGGAAGGGTCAACTATTTAAGCATTTTATTGGAGCCTTTTCTTTAAGGTGACTTAAAAGGCACCGTCAACTTCCTATGGTATGTATGTGGTTTATATGATGTGTATGTGGTTCCTATGGTGTGTATGTGGTTCCTATGGTATGCATATGGTTCCTATGGTATGCATGTGGTTCCTATGGTATGCATGTGGTTCCTATGGTGTGTATGTGGTTCCTATGGTAAGCAGGTGGTTCCTATGGTGTGTATGTGGTTCCTATGGTATGCATGTGGTTCCCATGGTATGCATATGGTTCCTATGGTATGTATGTGATTC
>JAODJX010000042.1:10665370-10679067 GCA_026776945.1 Isichthys henryi
AGACACACAGACACTCAGATCTGCTGACTGTATCCTTAGACACACAGACACTCAGATCTGCTGACTGTATCCTTAGATACACAGACACTCAGATCTGCTGACTGTGTACATAGACACACAGACACTCAGATCTCCTGACTGTGTACATGGGTATGCAGATACAGATGCTGTAAGTCAGACTAGCACAACTGTTTGTCAGAATTACACAGCTTTCTGTGAATCCAATCCAGATCCCTGCATTACTGTGTGCACTTTCATCTGATGCTGTTCAGAAACGCAAAGCTGCGTTTAGCAAAACTGGCATGATGCAGAACTAAGTGTACATCTATCCGAAGAGAACATTCAATGGAATTATGCTGTGTGTGTCAAATAGAAAAATGTCAATTGCATTAGAACTATTTTCTCTGTGTGTTGAGGGGTAATACGCACTGAACATTAATTGTGTGCTCGGTTTATAAAATACTAATAGTAACTTATACTATAGCAGTGTTTTCTGTGTGTAATAGAGTAACGGTAGTTTATAGCATTACCTTTGTTTTCTGTTTAACACTTCAGTGTTAGTGAGTAGTGCAGCTTCATAGCATTAGCCCTGTTTTATTTGTAGTACAATAACGCAGATTTTGAGCATCAGTAGTAGAGCTGTTGGATTTAGCTCTGTTTTGTTCTCCGTGTTAAGTAGCTTTAGCACTGTCTGCTGTCTGTATGGTAGAGTAACAGGTTTCTCCTTCTTTTCTGTCTTCTCCTGTCATTCATTTCTGTCCTCTCCTTCCCTGAACCTCACTGACATCTCCCATTCTGTGCCCATTCATGCTTTCCTGCATGCTCGGCTTCTGTATGGCTCGCACTAACCTGTGCGTCTCTGTGTCTGTGCATCTGTCTGTGTCTGTGCATCTGTCTGTGTCTGTGCATCTGTCCGTGTCTGTGCACGTTTGCTGACGGACGTGTGTGCTCGTTTGTGAATGTGTGTATTCGTGTGCCCGTGCGTATGCGTGGGTCTGTGTACGTTTCTGTGTTTATACATGTCCGCATACGCAAATTTGTTTTCGGGGTGTGTGTGTGTGTGTGTGTGTCTATGTATGTGAATGTGCATGTTCACATATGCTTGTGTATACATGTATACGTGTGTGTGCATGTGTGTGTGCACGCACACATGTCTGTCTCAGATCCCTCTGACCCGTTGGACGAGGACCTGTTCCACCTGTTTGACTCGTTCCCCACTCCCGTCCCAGAATCCTCCACTCCCATGATCCCTCCGGTAGGTGTGCAGGCTGTGCCACTGACCTCAGACTCAGTGCGCGTCAGCTGGGCCGACAACTCTGTGTCCAAGCACCAGAAGTCCAGCGAGCAGTGCTTCTACACAGTGAAGTGGATGGCCAGCCATTCCACCAGCGGAAAATACAAGGTGCGCATGGGCCAGCCGGGTCTATTTCTTAAATCACCACGTTCCAGCAGCTTCTATGAATCACTGACAATGGTAAAAAATAGGTGTGAGCTAGGCCACCGTGGACGGGTAGTGTGTGCCCACTCGAGTGTCAGATAATAGCTTCAATAAATAGAGATTATCAAGCCGGTTAGTAATCTAGATAGCATTGCATACACATTCTGCAGGTGTCAATATGAAACCAATTTTCTGGACTAAAACACACAGTTACGCGGTATAGGCAATTCTGAGATGTCAGTTTGCCTAACCACATGTTTCTGGTCTCTGCACATACAGCTGGGGTAGCATTCATATCCCCACCCCTGGGGATTCGAGGCAGTGTTCCCCACTGAGCCGCCGTGCCGCTCACTTACTCAACCTACTTATTACAAACTTTCCGCATGGCAAATCCTAAGTTAATGGAGACTTCTTTAATGCCCTTCATGCTAATCCCACCATGCTCATTCTTCATGTTGGCCTTAGCCACTTCATCATGCTTACGCTAATTTAAACCGCATGCTATCCCGAGCTGATCCCTCACGCTAACACGAGGCCGCCCCTCACGTCACCCTTACCGCTCTCTTGTCCAGACCACAGATACGACTGCCCTTAGTCACACTATCTCGGCACTGAAGCCCAACACGATGTACGAGTTTGCCGTCATGGTAACGAAAGGTCGAAAGTCTAGCACATGGAGTATGACTGCACACGCCACCACCTATGAAACAGGTATGTGATCCACGCTTCCTCCCAAAGGTTCTATTTTTTTTGGCTTTTCCTTGTCTCCAGCTGCTCTATTTACAGTATGTGCATAATCTGTCTGAGGCAGGGTGGCCCGGTAGGATGGGGAGTTTGCGTGTTTCCCATCGGGTGGCTTAGACAGCTGAGCGGAGCGGGATAGACAGCAGACCTCTTGCTCCACAATGATGTACTTTCAGCTGGGTGCCTACAGAACTGTGGGCAGAACTGCACGAATGAACCCTGCAGCTTAAAAAGTGACAGTGTCTGACACCACATAGACTGGAGGAGGTTTGTGTTGGTCCTCACCACTCCAGAGCTGATGTGGGCATTATGTGTTGTTGTGGAGACTTACGAGCAACGAGATCATTGTCCGTTCTATATTGGGAGGAAAAACGTAGAAAAAGGCGGTAAAACTCAAACTTTAATTTTTTTTTGTCTATATGTCAGTCTATATAGCTGCTCTGTTGTGACTGTGATTTGCTGTTGGTTGTCACTCTGCCACGCCCCCTCAGCACCCAGCTCCGCCCCCAAGGACCTGACAGTCATCAGTCGTGAAGGAAAGCCTCGGGCTGTGCTAATCAGCTGGCAGCCTCCCACAGAGGCCAATGGCAAGATCACAGGTGAGATCCTGATTCACGCCTCCACAGACGTCACATGGGCCGCCACCTTCAGGAACAGGAGGCGTGGGATACTGGGATACATGTAGAGTTGTGGCCTCCCACAATATAACTAAATAAAGTAGCTGATTCCCGACTTCTACAAGGGCCACCGTTGGACTCTTGGGAAGGTTTCATTCAGACTATGACATTGGCAGATTCTTTTCCCATTTTTGTACACTGTCAGAATGTCAAAACATACATTTGGTACAGTATACTGACCATTCCTCGGTTTCCTCATCACGCCCAGCTTTCTGCACCTATGGTAAAAGGTTGTATGAAGACTACAGTTTTTTTGTTCATGCAAAAAATTTTTAAAGATTGAAGTTTTTTTTTTTTTAAAGATTTTAAAGGTTACACTAAATTGATCTCTTTTCTAAGTGAGTTTTTTTAGTATAAAAAAATATATAAAAGGCGGTGGAATGTAAATAGAGTGTGTGACCGTAAGTTGTAAACGTATGTGCCTCTGGTGTCCGCCTCGCTCAGTATCTCTTAGGACCAGTCAGCTTGAAGTTTACAGTGAAATCTGCAGTGCAGTTTTAGTCTTCCTGAGGCAAGAGGTGGGAGCAAAGTGAGCACAGGGGAGACGGCTGACTTACAGGTGCCTGTATAGCATGATAAATATTGTCAGGCTTTATTAGTGGTCTTAAGTAGACTTTAAATGTAACTGATAAGTAATTGGGTTTAATCTAAATTAGCCAGCTAAATAGCATCACGTTTGGTTTATGTGTTTTGCTAATGCAGCCAAGTGTTAAAACTGGTATTATAATAGCTATGTAATTATTATTTAATTGGTAATTACATAAACGGCACCCATATCACTAATCCAATTTTATATTAGTCACCTGGAGTACTATATTTATTTTCCTTTATTTTCTATATTATGCTGATTGCCACAGTGTATTAGTTGCATGCATGGCGTTGTATTTTTCAGTATTCAGCTCAGGAAGCTCTCCCTTGCATATAAGCTTGGCTGAGTTTAATCATGTTTCTTAACAAACTGTATTAATAGTCGGTGATGGTGCTGGCTAAGAGCGCTGCCTGAGGATTTCACCACTGTTTTTTAGTTTAGGAAATGGAACAAAGCAGGAAAGGCACTGAAGCAATTTCCCAAGTGTTCGCACACCAAAATATCAGGGTGCTTTTGTGATGAATGTTATTCTGGTTTCTTTACAAAACAAATATATGCTTAGAATAAGTCAGACATTTGTGCTGATTCAGAATTTAAAATGACAATAAAGCAAAATTTATGCTTTATTTACTTCTGCTTTTATATGGCAAAGATTCTAGGCATTCTAGGTATCTGACTATCAGTAATACAAAAAGTTAAATACATGCTAAAGTTACTCTAGTCTCTAGTCACTATGCCCTTACTTGATTGCGGTTAGATATTTACTCCTGTCAATCAACAATACTCAAGACTTCTTGTTTACTGTTTCAGTCAATCCTTGTTGAAGACTACATGTTTGTCGGTTTATGCTCTTTGAAGACTACATGTTTACTCTATTGGTTTATGCTCTTTGAGGACTACATGTTTACTTTATTGGTTTATGCTTCTTGAAGACTACATGTTTACTCTATTGCTTCTTGCTCTTTGAAGACTACATGTTAACTCTATCTGTTTATGCTCCTTGACTACATGTTTACTCTGTCTGTTTATGCTCCTTGACTACATGTGTACTCTATCGGTTTGTGTTGCTTGAAGACTACATGTTTATCTATTTATGCTCTTTGCAGACTACATGTTTACTCTTTCTGTTTGTGCTGTTTGTGCTTCCCACCTGGTCATCAGCATTCACCAAGGGTCTTGCAGTAAACGTACACAAACTCCAGTCTTCTGAGCGCTTCTGTGTCTTATCATGAATATTATTTTTAGTAAATTGTCTTATTGGCAGTTTCACAGCTGCAGCCAAGCTGCTCACCTCACTAGAGTGAAATGGTATTGACAGTCAGACGGAGTTTCATCTTTCATTATGCATAATTAAATGCTTCCTTGCTATTTTATTGCTACATTGGTGACGCCTATTTCCCCCCCCCCCCCCCCCCCCTCGCTGGTATTGCATTTTAAATATAAGCGTAAGGGACTGTGTGAGAATGCCGATGAATCTAGGGGGTGGTCCATTACTGCACCAATCAGAGCCAGCCCCCGGGGAGGAGGTGGTGATCTAATGATATATAACTTGAGGTTTCACGAAGACAAAATCATAGTTCATCAATGCCTGTAATTTCCCAACTCTACCCCGTCCCCCCGGGGCTAAATTGATGTGTCGCCTCGCCCTGTTCAACCAGGCATCAGAATTAATGCTGAGCTTTGTGCGGCTTGTTCAGCGGCCCCTGCAGACAGCCCATGTCTTTGGCACTGGGGAACGCTGAGCGTCGGCGCTCCTGCACATACTCTGACATGTAGCATACATCTGACAGCCAGAAGACAAGGTGTGTTATATCTGACAATCAGGAGGTGGGGTTTGCATCAAAACTGACAGCAGAAATGTGGGCTCTGTGTCACATCGGGCAGCTGGGAGGTGGAGTCTGTGCCTAAGTCAGCTATGAGGCGGCACCACGTCAGAGAGTCAGGCGCCTGTGTATTATACAGAAAGAACCACTATAATCACAAATATAAGTATTTTTGAAGGAGAGGAAAATGAGAAATAATTGTGATTCTTTGGCAGTGACTATGCAGTAATATTATGGTCACAGAGAATGGGGTGATTGCTGTAGTAAGGAACCTTGCATGCTTAGTGGAAAAAAAACCTTCTAATCTACCTGAAGTAAAGGGTATTTTGTATGAATTGCTTCAGCAAATATGCACCATGAATTGAACAGTAAAGTCTGAAGTAGCACTTTTGGATAAACAGTGTAATGTGTGCTAAGCACTTTGACACGATGAGAACGTGTGTATGTTCCCCGGCCCAGGGTACATCCTGTTCTACACGCTGGACAGAAACGCACCCATCGACGCCTGGCTGATGGAGCCCATTGGCTCGGACCGCCTCACCCACCAGGTGTCTGAGCTGAGCCCGGACACAGTGTACTACTTCCGGATCCAGGCCAAGAATAGCCGTGGCGTCGGCCCCCTGTCTGACCCGGTCCTCTTCCGGACCCCCCGAGGTCTGGGTTACTTTCTGACCGCAACTGCAATCGCAAGCTATAAATTGCCAAAAGCCTCATGTTTTGCTTGGTTGCTTATGCTTAAGGGTTAAGGTCATCAGTTGCATATATTTGCGATCTATAGCTATATGTGCAAATGCTTTCATTTTTAATATATGTGCTTCCTTCTTTCTCTCTTGTAGTAGAGCATCCAGACAAAATGGCCAATGACCAAGGTAGGTCTCAACCTGTCTCTTAAACTGCACAGAGTAGCCGCTTAGGTCTGTTGGCAGGTCTTCACTCCTTCTCCGCTTCATTACACTTCCCCAGCCGTTCCCTCCTTCCTATCTCTCCTCGCTGCTGTCTGCCTCTTGTCTCGCCGCTCCCTGGCCGCCTCTGTCTGCTCTCTAGCCGCTCTTCACATTTTCTCCACAACATACCCCCGAGCGCTCCTCCAGCCTCCAGCACGTTCCTTAGGTAAATGGCAGTATTGGGCTGAGTTTAGATGGCTGATTGTGAGGAATTGGTATGGAAAGCAAAAACGTGTGCGGTGAATGCTAAAGCGCTGGGGGCAGCGGGGGTGTGCAGCCGCCGCTCCGAAAGCACTAAGGCGCAGCTCACGCTCATCATCGATTTGCAGTCATTGTCGCGTCGCTTCATGTCATTCTTAGACTAATGAGATTCCGCTGGCCTTTTGTGTTAATTAAGGCCTGAGCGGAGGCAGGAGGCTGGACCTCTGTTAGGTTTTAACTGACATGTTATGCAAACGACTCTGAACAAAACCAGCCGCCCTGAGCAGGCTAGACTGCGATAACGAGCCTCACTGCGTTGCATGTGGTTTCCTGCATGACACTAACCAATGAGTTTGTTTGTAGTCTAATAAACTCTGTTTATCTTCAGTCATTTTCCTGCATTGTAACATTTTCCTTAAAATAGGGAATATGAGCATTTCAAAAGTCAGAGTATCTTTATTGTCATCAGCTCTATGATGCATGGGTCATACAGTGAGATAAAATAGTGTTTGTCATTAGTCAAAAAAGCAATAATATTTTATGTAAGACATATATGACATATTAAGAATTCTCAGATTCCTCAATTTCTTCATTTGTGTTACTGCAGAGTATGTATTTCAGAGTGTAGGTTTCTTTGAAAATGTCTATTTGTGGTCTGTTTTCTGTCACATGCATGTTTGATTGACTTCTGCTCAATTTGTTTCAATATCCGTGCTGAGGGAAAAAAACAAAAGATTCAGATAAAATGACATCATCTAAAGAGAATTAAATTCATACACCATTTCAAAGTCGAATGTTATCTCTGTCAATCTGAATAAGTACGCTTTTCTAAGGTCAACATTTTGGCATGTGCCTGCAGGGGTGTTTGGCAAACTGCGTCCCATCGCATCGCATTGTCACAACACATTAAATCATTCTCGATAATTCATTTAGCTACGGCTCTTATGAATATTGTCATACAGGGACACCATGACCAGAATGCAATGGGTACAAACAACATGGGAGGTGAAACAATAGCACAGAATCAGCAGTGGTACAGTATAGAGGTGGCCGGCCTCACCTACAGTAGCACTGAGCGGATCTCTTTAAAGACTACATGCCCAGTTTTGCACTTTTCGTAAAAGCGGTTTGATCGCATGCAGGTTTTCTGTGCCAGCCGGCACACCCTCGCGCCCAGCAGTACGACAAAGATACACACATGTCCACACAGTGGCATACAGTACACACACAGACAACATTGAATGGAGTTCACAATGGATACACATGACATCTTTTAATGACTGAATGACACTTTTATGTTTCCTATTAATGAGATGTGTTTAATAGGGGAAGAGAAGGATATATTGTTATATAGATAATTCTTATTAGGAAAAACGTGGTTCATTGTTTAACTTTCTGGTTGAGGCAACTAGTATAACATGGGCCACTAGCTTTACTGTACCTGCCTGTGATCACCTTCCTGTTGCACTGAAATCACTGCGGCATTTGGACTGGACTAAATTCTGTATATTGGCCGAAGATTTGAAATGACTAAAGACATATGCTTGTGTTTTCATGAATGAATGTCAGTCTTACTAAAGCACAGTTTGTGGTTCTTAAATGCTGGACACGCCACATGTCATCTGACTCAAAACGGTCTGACTTTCCTCCGCAGGTCGCCACGGTGACAGCAGCTATTGGCCATCTGACACCCATCTGATTGACAGCAGCAGTCTGAATGGTAAGGATGCTGGAAGGCTAACTGGGGACCCAGTTTGGCTTAGGATATTGTTGACAAGGACAAAAACATGAGCCTGGATTAGGGGGTGGGCTATCGTCAGGAGATACAGTGGGAATTGGATGATTGAAAAGGTACTTAGAGGCCCAGTTCGGTTAAGATTCATGCATTATTTATTGTATTAATTATTGCATTATTCCTGCATTGATATTATATAAAAGTTGATGAAAAATAACTGCACAGGGCTGAAGGACGTGACCAGTATTCATAATAATAGTTGATTCTTGTGGTTTCTTCATGTCAAGTGTGTCTCATTTTAATAGCTCGATGACAGTTGGGGCCACAATACTGTCACGAGTATATTTTCTAAGCATGCTAACTGGTTATGCAGCTTGGTGTTGTCTAACTTGCCTTGTTAGGCCCGAGAGCCGGTGGGAGGTAGCTGATGTTGCCATAGCAATTGATCACCAATCCTGTGCCAACAGAAGCCCCAGATGGGTCTGATAGGGCTAATTACATTGCTAAGGATGAACCAGGCTGGGTGGGTTTGAGGGGGACTGAGGATGCCGGGCGCTAGGGTCAAGGCCCCATATAGTACATAGGTCTTATATTATGAGGCTTTGTGATTTCAGTTAACTCCTTTGTTCGTTTTCCATTATTGAACCATAGAAGGCCATACAAAGCCATACCACTAACATCCATGCGTCCATTGCTATCTATAGTGTGACAGGCAGTTAATGTTTTGGCCCATTTTCATAACGGGGAAACTCCAGCACCGGAGTCTGCCGTAATCCCAAGACCTTTCAGGGTCACTCCCTGCGTTTGGCTAAGTGCTGTGTCACTGTACGGTGTAGACAAGCTATTGAGGCTGTTTTGAGAATTTGCTCTTGTGGCGTCAGTTTTCAGTAAATGTTATAAATGCGAAATACAAAGTTATTAAATAAACACGTCCAATGAATTACCCCTGTTTCAGGAGAGAATTCTCAACGGGCATCTTGAATTGTCAACCCAAAGTAAAAATCGTTTCGTGTTTGCGGTTTGCAGCTCTTAATAAGCCTGTGTCTCCTTTGGTGGCTGGGCTACGTAATTTGTTAGAGATCCAGTTTTTGAAGCTGAAGTCCAAAGAACTGGCCTGTTTCGCTACTTTTAATTTAGTTAATTCTTAATCCAACTGGTGTTTCTGCGTTTTTTTCACGCTACGGCTCTTAATTGTTGTTTTTATCTAAAACTACTGAAATGCTATAGCTGTGTAATAGTAAGTGTCCAGCTCGCAGTCTTTGTATTTCAATTGAACGATTTTTATTCAGTCTCTCTCCCTTTACTTTACTTCATCACTTTACAGGCAGTGTGCTGGTCATAGTTTAGCCTCGTTTGCTTTTGTTCATCCTCAGTTGGCCTAGTTTTCTTTGGCTTAAGTAATAGAAACACATTTGCATAAGGTTTTTTTTTTTCCCACATTCAGTCACAATTTTGTGCTTGGTTAATTTAATAGGCTTTGTCCCAGTTTTGTTTGTTTTGTTCATATTGTATGTTGTTCCCCATCGCCAAGCCAGACCTATCACACATTTTGAGCCAGTAGAGCAGATAGAGAAAGAACTTCAGATTATTTTCGTCATAATGACTCTCACAATGATACTAATATCAGAATAATACTACTATCCTTACTACCTGTATTATTCTGTGTTACAAAACAAAACTGTAATCAGAACTAGGCTTGGCATCAGCTCTCAGTTTATTATTTCCATTTAAATTCTGAAACTCCCCCCCCCCACCAAGTAAAACCCCAGGAATGTTATATCAGATTTTTCCTGAGCCATCTTTTATTACTTTTTTTTTTGCAGGGTGATAATACAGCAACTTAATTAACCTAAGATCTGAAAGCCTGATCGCTGTCCACATGCCAGAGTGTGTGGATTAATCTTCTCGCCCTCCACTCATTCATCAGATGTAACAGGATTGTGGGCCGTGTTGTGTTGAATGACTGGATGGATGGCATGTCAATGAGTGGAGCTGAACTGGCTGCTGAAAGCCCCACATACATGCACATCTACTGTACATGCATACATACATGACGTGCTGAGCCAGCGTACATTGATGCAGCACAAATAAGCAAGACTCATAAAACATTTGCTAAAGGATCAACAAGAAACCAAAAATGCAAACATGAGGACATCCTGAATCCATCCAGGTAACCTCGAATCGTCTTAATGGTCATTAGGTCAATCAAGGCCAGCTGGGTTTCATTGTCTATGGCACCTGGAGGCACGCCGAGGGTGATTAATCACCATAGTAACGTACAACACATGCAGATATTGTGCTCGTCCTGATTATAGTTACAATACAGCCTCAATATAACATAGAAATGCGCTGCCAAAGGTAGATGAGCAGTGTAACGAGGTTCAGGTCTATGCTGTGTTTATTTGCTATGCAGGTCCGATCAGGTGCATGGGTTTGGTCGTAATTAGTACTGAAATGCAAGGAAAGTGCACATGGATGCTATCTGTGTTCACCATGTTTCTGATGCATGAAGAACGTTTGTTATATCTGGAAATTCAGATGGTTTTTCTTCATTATAGGCAAGTATATGGAAAATGATTGTGTATCTATTTTTAACTTACCTTGTAGTCAGGGATCATTTATCAAGGATCTGAACGCTAAGCAATGATGACACGCAGCTAGAGTTCATTAAATTCCCTTATTTATCAATAAACCTTCAGATTGACGGTAACTGTGTAGAATCTGAATGTGGTTTGTAGAGTCATGTAATGCTGTTTTCTAAATGCAAAAGAAAGAGTTGAGCTGGTTATTCATGCCCATCGTATTGTCAGATGGAGAGTGATGGAATGTCACCCTTTAGATCTTCCTCCTGTTGATGAGTGGTTGCCATGGTAGCACTCATCAGGACACAAAGAACGTTTGAAATGCCAATTTTAAGTGCAGAAAATGCACGTCTGCGACAACTGATGGTTTTTTTCATTTGACTGAAATAAGTCCATCGTTTTTGGCCAGTAGTGGGATTGGTGTCCATTTTAATGGCAGTTTCTCTCAGGTTATGCTAGTCTTTGGCTGATATATTAATCAAAGTTGAAGTTCCCAACAGTTTGATAACCGTGGGCTGGTTTATGTCGTACAAAAATCCCCCCGACTGATAAAATGGGCAGCAGGGACACACAATGTGTACGGAAATATGAGGCAAATGTTGTATTTTCATGGGTTACTGCAGGAAACAGCGTTTTATTTTTCACCGCGAAGCGATTCCATACATGACAGGTAACTCCATGATCAGGGGATTCAGATTCTCTTACCAGGGCATCGATTCCAAATCCAGACCTTGTTTTCAGTTCTCCCAATTAGTTAGTTTAATAATCGCTGATTCTGATTGGCCACAGAGGCTTCACACCTGGCTCCCAGGTAAAGGAAGGCTGGGGAACCTAGCGGAGCGTGATTTGAACAGCCCTTCCCTGTACTGAATTATTACTGAGTTGGGAAACTTTCTCGTCTTTCTGCAGACTCCCCCATTGGACACATGCATCCGCCCCAGAAAAATGGCAGCTTGCTGGTGGTGGTGGTGGTGTCAGTGGGTGCAGTGGCCGTTGTTGTCGTCATCATTGTGGCCTTCATTTGCACTCGACGCTCTTCTGCCCAGCAAAGAAAGTAAGTCATCCTCACAGGTAATGTTTTGGTCCACATTGAAAACGAAGACGAACTTAACCAATGATTAACCAAGTTGATTAGAGTAGCTGTCATTTTGGCTATTCTGGTTTTTATTGCTGGGGCGGCATGGTGGTGCAGTGGTTAGCACTGTCGCCTCACGCCTCTGGGACCCGGGTTCGAGTCTCCGCCATGGTTCCTTATGGGTTGAGTTTGCATGTTCTACCCATGTCATCGTGGGGCTTTCTGCAGGTGCTTTGGTTTCCCTCCACACTCCAAAAACATACTGAGGCTAATTGGAGTTACAGAACTGTGTCTGCCCTGTACCCATAGCCTCTGGGATAGGTTACAGACCCACCACAACCCTGAATTGGACAAGCGGTTTTTCAGAAAATGGATGTATATTTATTATTGCCATAGTGCTTACTTGCCTTCCTGTTAAGGTACACCCTGTTTTTCAAGATTATTTCTTTGGATTCATCATTTTCTTTACACTCTTATACCCAGTTGCTTGTTGGATATTATACGTCCTCTAAGCACAGGTCGTATCCTGCCGTATGGCCCGCAGTTTCTGTACTCTCAGCTACTCCCCAATATTCATACCATCCTGGCACATTCCCCTCTCTTGGACACAGAGCCACGCCTCTGTGAATTAGCTTCATGCAAATGGTCACATCTGACAGAAGGAAAAGAAATAGCCTACTCAATACGGTCTGTTCATGCTGTGAATTATCTACTGGATGTGCAGAAGAAAGTATTGTCAACAATGGCCTTAACTCCAAATGAGCAAAAAATCCGACAGTTATGGACAAGATTTATTTTTATCTTTCAGTTGTCAGGCTTCTACTGTTGTCTCAGAAAAGAGGGATATTTTTGTCCAGTTGCTTTAGTTCAGAGTGTCATGTTCTCAATATTATTTTCGTTGAAAGGTTTTTTAAAATATATATATTTATTGATGTAACTAATTGAAATTCTTCTTTGGCTGAGTACTCTTCTGGTTTATTAATTCAGAGCTAAGCTGAAATAAAATTCTAAAATGAACCAGTTGGTACAAACACTACATTATCGCACAGCAACAAGTTATGGTAGGATTACAACCTACTCCTACCCTAAAACAATTTCTGTAGGGATGTGTAGGTGGTCAGAGATGTAAACCTGGGTATAGGCTCCAAGCATACAGTTAAAATAACTGAATAATAACTGCAATTGAAATGAAGAAACTTGTACCCATTTTGGCTGTGCAGACTAGTCAAGAGCAGGACTCTGGAACTATCTTTCTTCTCTGCAGGAAGCGAGCGTCCCACGGTGTGGGGAAGAGGAAAGGCAGCCAGAGGGACTTACGTCCCCCTGACCTCTGGATCCATCACGAGGAGATGGAGCTAAAGAGCATGGAGAAGCCCTCAGGTCCCGCCCCCTCAGCCTGTGATTCGCCCATGCAAAGTCGCCAGGAAATCCCACCTGTCAGCCACAGCCTATCAGAGAGCCAGATGGGAAGCAAGAGTAGCCACTCAGGTTCGTCCCCGTCAACAATGAACAATTTTATATTATGCACAAACATATACTTTTATATTTTCACACTCGGAATAATGTTGTTGGTCCACTGTGCATTGGCCTGGTAGGGAAAGCTGTCCTCTTCATACAGGAGCAGATGGAGATGACGCTTCGAGCAGCATGGCCACTTTAGAGCGCCCCCTGGCTAACCGGAGGGCTACCCGCACCAAGCTGATGATGCCCATGGAGTCCCAGCCCAGCAACCCCAGTGCGTACCAGCCCAGATTTTACTTACATTTTACACAAGGGATTTGGACAGGCTTCTGTGGATTTGAAGTGGTCACCTCCATCCATCCATTTTCCAAACCGCTTATCCTTACTGGGTCGCAGGGGGTCCGGAGCCTATCCCGGAAGCAATGGGC
>JAODJX010000042.1:10697462-10712944 GCA_026776945.1 Isichthys henryi
CCCCCCGGCCTGTCCTCGGCCAGGAAACCCCCCCCCCCCCCCCCACCTCCACCACCTCCTCCCCGGTCGATGATGCCATCATTCGGGCCCGCTTGGCAGACCTGCTCCTTCTTGACAGGATCAGCCTCATCCCAACAAAAGGTGTGATCCCTACGGGGGAACTCGGTGCCAAAGACGGAGATATGGAACAATAAACCGTGCCGATTCATTTGTGAACAGAGGAAGGGAAACCGGCGCGCTGAATGATTAAATTTGGCTCATTTTGAAATAGCGGCAAACAGGAAATAAACATTATCTTGAACGGTGAAACGCACTACAAAAGTGCAACAGGTACATTTTCATAATATATCCCTTGGCCAATGCTGGGTGTCTACAGAGCGCCGAAGCAGAAAGTGATAATGCTCAGTCTGTCGCCTCGTCACAAAACACTTCATTTTATCTACAATTGATTCATGCTTAGAGCGGGTGCTTCTCCCTTTGATAACAGACTTTTCCCCAAGAAGAAACCAAATAGCGAGTTCCGAGGCACCGTGCTGATGCTTTCGCCACATTTATATTTGTATACGTGTGTTTATGACACTCGCGTAATTAGTCTAGAGTGGGAAGGAGGAAACAGGAGTTGCTATGGCATCATTAGTCTAAGTAAACAGATGTTCAGTTTGGCTGACAATGTTTAAAAAAGCATGCCATCCATCCAGCTTACCCTTCTGGGTCACGGGGAGTCCAGAGCCTATACCAGAAGCTATGGGCACGAGGCAGGGAACGACCCTGGATGGGGGGGGCGGCAGCCCATCGCAGGGCACACTCACACACCAGTCATTCACATATGCAATTTAGTAACTACAATTAGCCTCAGCATGTTTTTGGACTGTGGGGGGAAACCGGAGTACCCGGAGGAAACCCCACGACGACATGGGGAGAACATGCAAACTCCACACACATGTGACCCAGGCGGAGACTCGAACCTCAGTGCTAACCACTGCACCACCATGCCGCCCCAAAAGCATTGCCATTTTATTATTATTTTAATCTAACCATTAAATTTCCTGTCTTTCACGTGCGACTTGTACCAGTTTTAACCATAAAAACACAGTATTTTCACTACAAAAGAGTGATTAAGGCTTGCATTCATGAGAAGCTTCCGGAAATCTCAGTTGTCACACTGTGGCTCCTGTAAGGTCTGACTTGCTAAATTAAAAAAAAAAACAAAACATTTATTTTCCTCAACATTTTGCTAAGTTTAACAAAAAATACCGCATTTATAAAATTAAATGCCTGTTGGTTATTGTATTACTCTGGATGATAACTGGCCAGAGTCCATTATTTACCACTGCTGTTTAATATTGATCAGCTTAGCGGATTTACTCACATAATCTGCTTTGTATAAATTTTGCTAGTTTCAACAGGCATTCAGATTAAGTCAAATTCCATCTACTGCATATTTCATATACTTTCACATGCTGCAGGTTCCAGTCTAGAATCACATAGTTGTTCAAAATCATCTTTTCTACAAAACTGTACATGTTTGATTAAATCATCATCTTAAGTTAAACAGCCTTGAAAATAGTTTACATATCCCATTCTACCGAAAATTTTAAGTGGGGAAGTTTTTTTTTTTTAATGCTGTGCAGAAAAAAAATTAAAACAGGTGCGGGCAACACAGGCTATATATGCGTGAGTGTGTGTGTGTGTGTGTGTGTCTCCATGCATGCAAAGAAGATCCATACTTAAAGATATAACAGTACCGTTAATCTGAGAGCATTATTTAAATCAGCGTACTTTTGTTTTGTGGTTATAAAATCAAAAGATTATAAAGGTTATAAAATAAGATCAAAAGAGCCTTTGTGTAAAATAATTTATATTAATCCGTAATCATTTAGCAGAATAAACATGGTAAATTACACTGATTAATCCCAGTTCTGCGGCAGAAGAGAGCTCTCTTTTCCCTCTCATAGGTAGTGTAAGAATGCACCTGACTGGGAGCAAAATCACCAGCCTTTAGTCTACAAAGGGCTTCTACCTGCAACACGCAGAAACATGATCAGAGACTTATTTGAAAACTGGAAGACCAATTACTGCCCTTCTGTGAATGGAAAGGCAGCATAGATGCTCTTTACGCTTATTTACGTTATTGCAGACCGCATGCTGTGACTCATTATACACTAAATAGCCTGAGAAACACAGATTACCATGATTTTTTCCACAGGGGTGAAGCGGAACAGTTATGCTTAAATATTTTGTGCTTTTTTGCCATTTGCATCTTATTGTTTTTTGATGGATTTTAATGGTGTGTAAGTGTGCACATGAGTGCCCTGCCATGGATCCAGGGTGTACCCCCAGTCTTGTGGTACCCTCTCCCCCCCGACTCTGATGTGACCTGGATGAGTCTGCAGGAGGAAACTGGATTATCCAGAATAAAGTCATACAGGGAGAACATGCAAACTCCGTGCACAGTGTGGGGGCAACAAAGATAATGAAAATGAATCAGAGATTAACTGGTGTTTAGTTCTGCCTTGCTGTAGGGAAAAGGTACTTTTACACTTAAATGCTGGATTGTGTATCTTCGAATTAATTAGAAATTTTTTATGTTAACACGGAATGGTAGTTAAGGAGCTCTCCCCTTAATTGATACATGCAGTAATGCTTGCAGTTGCCAGTCTATGTACTATATCATGACTGCATTTACATGGGCTTGCAGTTGCCAGTCTATGTACTATATCATGACTGCATTTACATGGGCTTGCAGTTGCCAGTCTAGGTTATATCATAACTGCATTTTCATGAGCTTGCAGTTGCCAATCTACATACTATATCATAACTGCAATCAGATGGGATTGCATTTGCTAATCTGTGTACTACATCATGACTGTGTTTGCATGTGTTTTCAGTTCCCAGTCTGTGTACTACATCATGACTCTGTTTGCATGTGCTTTCAGTTCCCAGTCTGTGTACTACATCATGACTGTGTTTGCATGTGCTTTCAGTTCCCAGTCTGTGTACTACATCATGATTGTGTTTGCATATGTTTGCAGCTGCCAGTCTGCCCAAAGCGCAGGTGAAGACAGCATCTCTGGGGCAGGCTGGAAAAGCAAGGTCCCCCCTTCTGCCTGTGTCTGTGCCCACCGCTCCGGAGGTGGTTGAGGAGGGGCAGAAACCACCAGAGGACCCGGCCAGTGTAAGTGGACCTAGTCTCCATGGCAACCACCCAGGCCACATACCAATACCAGAGCAAGACCCGGCAGCAGGGGGTGCTGGTTTAGCCTGTGTACCGTGGAAGAGCAAATGTTAGTATTAAGCAGGGTAATGAAGCACAATGGGAGCCCCGGTTGTCTTCTGGGATACCTAATTAATCTTCTGAATCAGAGCAGAGTGTGCTTAGTGCGAGGGTGCATTCCACTGTCGTCACCTCCTACTCCCTCTGAAATACACACTGAGCATGAGGAGGGCCAGAGGTTCACTTTAAACTTACGTCTGATGTCCATATGCAGGACGTGTGTCTCAGAGGAGCAGGAAGATGGGTTTTTTTTCATGGAACTTTCTGGTACTGAGTCTGCTTTGTATGATAAGCACTTGGGTTTAATTACAGCAGGTCCGGAGGATTTAATACTGGGAAATGCAGTCCAAAACGGTGACTTCAAAACATCGCATCTCATCGAGATTTTAAATGAGAGAAAATACAATTCATAAGCATTTAATATCCAAAAGGGGGACCTCCCTTGATAGCCTCCTAATTATAGCGCTTGCTGGGGTGTGATGAGTCGCTTTGGCGGGTTATAAAGCCAGAGCTGCGAAACGTATGACATTGATGAAGTCCGCCGCACATTAGCGCATCAATACCGGTGATGTGTGGCACAGCACGCCGCGAGTGTTTGGAGAGATGCATCAGGCAGCGAGATAATGGGAAAAACTGGGAGACGCAAAGGTCAGGTTGCTCCTATCCATCTCTCATATCTCTATAATTGATCTGGCCTTTTCCCATCAGGCAGGAACTCAGGGAGTCTTCCCGAGTAAATAAGCTACCTCCATCAACAGGGTCAGAGTCATCTTTATGTCAGGTGTACCACCCCCCCCCCTCCCGTGCGTGTACAGCTGACCCTCTCTCTGCACCTGTGTCCTTTTGGATGCTGGTGTGCCCCTTTGCATGTGCCTTTGATGGTGGGTGTGTCTCTAGGTCATCTCCCTTTCTATTCCTGTTCTGAGTACTCCAAGCCCTATGCCCGCCATCTGTCTGATCGTGCCCCCTCCCCATTAAAAGGGGTGGTCTGATTAGCAGAACCTTATTTCCATGCAGTAATATCGTGGGACTGTTTATCTGTATACTGTAGCGTGTCTGACAGAATTTTTTCCTAACTGTAAGAAATATTTATATCTGTCAGGCATCAGATAAGGGTAAGTCAAACAATGAACGATTGCTGAATATTAGCCGTCCATATGACCATTATGTGTGACGTGTTGTAATGGGATTAAGTGCCGATTTTAACCCTGGAAAGGTCACCCAACTGACTGAGTGCAGTGGGTAAGTCATGTGGTCAGTCCGTCATCTGGTCAAGTGGTCACCCGCTCAGTTAATCACTCTGTCAGTTAGACATGGTCCATTTGATCATCGATCGCCGCTGCTGTAGGCAGTTGGGATGCTGGTAGCTGTGGTGGAAAACTGACAAATAAAGTGGCTTTACCCTTTCCCTCCCAAAACAACTGATTGGTGACGACTGATGCAGATCGCTGGGAAGAGAAATCCAGAATTGATTTTTTTTTTTTAGAAGAAGAAGAATGTGGATGTAAATTTCAGCTGATCTCTGTGTGTGGATTCGAGGTCCATTTTAAATTCATACTTCTACTATGTTTAATTTTTTTTCCTTTTTTGTTTTTACTAAAAATCTAGTTTTTCTGTTAGTCTGTGTGCTGGATTGTGTAACTGCTTACGTTATCTCGTGCGAAATCGACTTTGATGTTTATCACTCTGTATTGCTTTCTCCAGGTGTACGAGCAAGACGACTTGAGCGAGCAAATGGCAAGTCTGGAAGGACTGATGAAGCAGCTGAATGCCATCACCGGTTCTGCTTTCTAACCTGGGCTGGCCGGGCGGGCCTCTGGGTCTGGGCCACCCATGACCCTCGTAACCCCTGTGACTCTGTGACCCTTGAGTATATAGGGGACATTGGCCCTGTGTCACTATCCCAGGAACAGTTCTGAAGGTGCCTGGACCCAACCCAAGCAACCGTGTCAACTGGACTTCCTTTCACCTCAACACTATTTATTTGTGTCACCCCCGGGGTGCACAGGGGTGTCGGGCACCTCCGGCTCCTGTCCACACTGCTGCTCTGAATGCTTCTTGGAGCCCCCCTGATTGGAGCGCTGACTGATCACCTCCCACAGAAGCTCAACTCATCATTTCTGGCCACATCTGCTAAACAGTTCTGAAACAAGCCCACTGCTCCCCCAGCCTAAAACAAACATGGCCGTAACACCCGAGGGGCCAAGGGCTGGTTCTGTCTGTCTGGGTCTGATCTGGCTTTCATTCACCTCAAGAAGCAGCATCGTCTCGGCCCGAATGGGTTTCATCCAGCAGGGCCCGAGGGAAGGACTCGATGTAGGACAAGCATCACCCTCGCTGGATTTTGAGTGGAGAAAAAAAGCGTTTTGATTTGCAGTGTCCAGGCAGTAAAGGAGATGTTTGCAGACCTTGTCGGGGGGGCAGGCTGAGGCAGAGCTCAGTGTGGGCCTTTGGTCTGACGCGTGTCATTCTCCGTGAGGATCACTCATGTGCAGTGACATGGGGCTGCCTGTCTGCTGTGTCTGGCTGATGGTGAACCTGCAGCAGCACAGCTGAAATGAACAGTGGCCAAAATAGACCATTATTTTCTTTTATTGTTATGTGACATACATGATGACCTCCTCACATTAAAGTATCAGTAATTCCAGTAGGTTCTCGCTGCAGGTGCACAAGATATATATATATAAGCAATTATTTTTTTTTTTTGTGGGAAAGAAACGTGAAAAAACGGTGACCCTCAACCTTTACATTCAAGCAACATTACAGTATTGTCTCCTGTACTGCATGGAGATGCCAGAAGGTTCCCTATTAGATCTATCCCTGTCCACTGGGCTTAAATCCATGTAGGAAGACACGTCCAATCTTTGTAGATGACTTGTTCCCTCTTTGGTATTTCATCACCATTATTGTGCGAAACAATTATAGGAAAATTACATAGGGGACTTTTTCAGCATATTGCCCTACACTGTTAAAGGTTATCTGGTACTCTGGTACTCTGAAGTGTGCCGTGTTCGGTAGAGGTTCATTTTTGCGGTGGCATGGAGATGATAAATGTTTACGCCAAAGTTGTGCCATAACAATTGCTTCTGATTTCATGGACCCTGCCTTTTGTAGTGCCTGGATGTATGAAGGACATGTACAGTACTGGGCCTTTTAATAATTTAACTGATATGTCTGTTGCATTTTAATACATAAATTCTTCCCTTGGAGTGGCAATACAGTGTTCGCAGCTGTCTCCCCCCCAATGTACATTTTAATTAAAACGTACATTTTTTTCACATTTCATAAATTCATTATTCAATGCCCTTATTTTAAGATCAGCTTTTGTTTGCTAATCAGATAAAAGCTGCTAATCAAATAATCCAATTTGACTTCTACCCTTTTACTAGAATTCGATGTTTACAGAAGGCGTTTCATCTTATGTGTCTTTCTGCGAGGGTCCAACAGCTTAATCCTTCATGGAATCGGAACCTTCCAGGAACTCGCAGGTTTCCTTAAACACTGTGTCATGTGTCCTTGTGGTTCCACTAGGATGGGCCCGAGTCCACTGAAAGGGCCGAGCAGTCAGGAGAAAACTTGCAATACAATAACATTCAGTTATGCTTTACATCAACTACACCTTCATAATGCCTTTATAATGCATTTATAGAACATTCATAAGCAGCATGTAAGTATATCTTAACATCCTACCATAACAGCTTATTACAGCTGGCACATCTTGTTCATTGGAAGTATTATGAATGCAGATCTTGAGAACTTAAGGTATCCTTACTTACTGTTTATGAATGTTATGCAAATGCATTTTGAAGTCCAATGACTATTCTATGAATGCATAGTAAATGCATTCTGAAGGTCCAACTAATATAAAACATTACCTAATGTCCTGTATCCATTTGGGCTTCACACCTGTGTAGAGTTGATACTCAAGTCTCTGCTATATCTCTACTTGTTATGACTGTCCATCACTGTTGGACACTGGCAAATATAGACCACGTTACTCTCAGGCTCTGTCCCCTTTCTGTTGTACTGTCACGTTACTAAAACCCACATCAACATTAGCGCAACTTTGGTTCTAGAAACGATCGGATTAACGATCAGCTGGGAAGCAAGAGAAATCAACTTAGAGAAAAATAGAGGTTGTTCAGAATTATTTTAGAATGATTTTCAAATATGGCATTTTAGGATTGCGGTGCAATTAAGGTAGTAGTGTTCTGCACATAATTGCTCAATATTTTGTTATATATACTTGGCTAGCTAGCCATCATGTTAGGCTATGGAGTACCATCTAAACGGTGACATCATCACCCATAATGATAGGCATTCAGAAACATAGCCCTTGATGGGAGGTAGGAATTGCAATGCCCAGGCACAAGTAGTGTTTTCTGAAATCTAAACTACACCCAAGGCCCTTCATGACTGTTGAAATGCTAACAATGATGTCTGTCCAGTGTGCCCATAAGAACGTGTGCCAAAAGTATGCAGATGATTCATTAAGTAAACAGGAGATAGAGAGATTTTTGCCTTGTCGTCACTGTTAGGAGAAGAAACACAGAGTAGCAAACACTGCCTTTTTTCTTTTGAGGTTGTAGTCCTGGAAACGATGCTTCAGGTTGGAAGCACACAGCCCCACTTAAGTCATTCATGTTGCTTTCACGCTTTTAGTCTTGCAGAATATTCTTGCTGTATATTTCATTTCAGCTCAGGAAAGGTGAGCTTCACCCATTTCGCAATATCCACCAGACCTAAGTGAGTGGCTTGTATGACTTCTACAAAGTAGTGTTTTCCTGTCTATACCAACACTGCATACAGATGCACTTTGCATTAATGTGACAGATTGCTGGTGTGCATGAGACGGCGCATCTCACTGCCAGCAGGGGGAGTCAGAGAAGAAGATCAGCTTCTTAAGGGATGGCTGATCATCAATGGAGCATCACCACTAGTGCTTATTATTAACTTGTAAGTGCAATGCTGTATCCCTGTGCTTGTTGTATACTGTATTTTGCATACTGTATCAAAAGGAAAACAACCTCAAAACTATATATTTCAAACAAACGTACATAACAAACGCGTAGCCATTTATCAAAGAACATTCAAATGAAGATAAAACTGTGGACAAAGTCAGTTTGATCCCATATTCCAGCTCTTGCTGCTGAGCATGTGCACATGGTGAGAGCCAACCAGAGCCCAGCAGAGGAGTAACTAGTGACATCACAGAGCATCGCTCTGATTGGTGGGCAGGACTCACCAGCAGCCAGTAAGATCAGATTATTGACAAAATCTCTGGATACCCTCTTCAGAATCCCAACAAAAGCTTGACTGGGCTTTGTGGCGACAGAACAACATTTCAGAAACCAGCAGTGTGGGGAAAGACCTAAGGAAACATTTTGAACATATGAAATTATTCTTAAATTGTCAAGTTCTAGCATTGTTGAGAAAATTAGATTAGTCCTTACAATATTTAAGTGTACATTTTGTGTTCTTCTGAGGAGGAGTGAAAAAGAGAAATACTGTAAAAAGGTAAAAAAAAAAAAAGGGAAAAAAAGCACTGGCTGTTTCTACACAATCTTGTATACAACTGCTGGTTTTGTAATGCCCTGTAGAACAGCCCAGCCCTGTTCCTTTTTATGTGAGTTTGATTTCCATGGTGCATCTTTTTGATAAATAAAGTTTTTGATACAAAATGTTGCTGTGCCGTGGTTCTTCACGGGGGATCTCAGTCATCTCTCAAGGGTATAGCATCCTGTTGGCTGGACGATCGCCACTGATGAATGCAGATTAAATCAGACATTTCCATATCAGCCTCGCTCCTGCGAGAGGAGTAATTTAAATTTAAGTTAAATGTCATCAACAGGCCACTGCATGCTGGACCACGAAAATAATAGTTAAATATTCGCTTACTAGTTAATGTCTGATTTAATTCATTAATGGTACTTCTTCTGAATTAGGTCTCATTTTGAGGTGGAGTAAGTGAAAATTGTTAAAAAGAATTACTGTGGAGCTTATGTCCTGGGACCATGGTAAAATGCAGTAGAACTGATTTTGATGGGAAAAATCCAGTAATAAATTGGTTCTATTAATGCCAAGTTGGGTAATAGTGCAGGTATATAAGGAATAAATGTATCCTTTTGAGAACAACAGCTGCCTGTGCTTTGAGTCAACCACTAATAATATTCAGATAATCTGATCTTCAACACACAGGAATTGCCAACTGGCAATCGAAAGCCACTAATGTAAGTGCTACAGTAGGATCACAACTAATGATGTCATGTGTTCTCCTACGACATTAGTGACCAACTAATGGATTGGACAATAGT
The DNA here is from genome assembly GCA_026776945.1 of Isichthys henryi. NCBI lineage: Eukaryota > Metazoa > Chordata > Actinopteri > Osteoglossiformes > Mormyridae > Isichthys > Isichthys henryi. Next base: position 10,707,051 of record JAODJX010000042.1, read on the forward strand.
ACTGTACCAAATAGGAACCTGGTTCTATGGAGATAAAAATTTCAGTTCTATTGTATTGTATTGTATTCTATCCTATTCTATTGTTTCAGCATGCATTTTTAGTTATTGATGATTAGAGATTATTGCCTTAGTATTATCCTTACTCCTGTAATCTTAATCCTATGGGACTTTTTATGCACAGTCAGTACAGGCCAACCAATGATGTCATACTGGCTTTGAACCTACAGCCTTTTGCCATTTTCTTAACGAAAGTCAATAAAATCATACTGTAGCTAGTTGTTTGATTTGGCTTGAAGCATTAAATTAAGGGTTGTGCTCTTTGCTGTATTCTTAACTATACCTTTTAGCATCTAATGGATTTCCAAGGCATTTTTCTGAACCAGCTTGAGAGTTTTAACTAATGATTGAAGAGCAGCCAATTCGTAAAGCTGGGGTTGGCAGTTTTATTGACTAGAGGCTTTCGGTGTAATAGCCTTCACAGTTTCCTGTCTTCTCCTCTCCATTACAGTCACCCTCAATATTATGCAGTGGTCTGCGGTCCTCGTTCTTGCTGAGCGCCGTCTAACGGAAGGCTCTGGAAATGGTGGTGATGGAGGGCTTCATGCACACCGCTCTGCTCGAGATGCGTAATCATTTCGAACGGGATCTCGACACACCAGCTGATGACTTGGGTAAGATGAGCTCCGGCATACGAAGGGCTGACAGACCTTAACCTTAACTCTTCGCCTGCACTGGGAGTGAGATATTTGACTCGACTCAGAAGGCTTTCCGTCTGCAGTGATAACTAACCACCCTTTCACTGCAGCTTGACATTTGTGACATATGAGCAGCTGGAAGGCTTTTATCTATAAAGACTAAAGAAATATTAGCTGGCTTATGCACCTTTGAAACCACCGAATCACAAGGAAAATGCATTTGAGTGGCCAGATAACATTAGTTCAGAAACTAGTATGGAACTCCCAGCACCAGCAGTGTCCTCATTAATTACGAAATGCATTAGTGCATGCAGTACTGACAGGTTCCCTGCCTGAATGTAATGTATTGACGTTTTACCGTACAAGGTACAAAGCCGATAGTTATCTGGTCAAAAACAGGGTTCTTATTGGATATTAGGTGACAGGTTGTAACCCGCATGCAAAGCACGTTTGACTGTCATAATCATCATATGAGCTCGAAACGCAAGCGGCTTAAACCCGAAAAGGCAGAACTCAAAATCTCCTTCCGCATGTATATTTGCATATTTTTTGTGGGATTTCCATTTTTCATACCTATCATAGGAAACACAGGACAGGAGGCATGCGGAAGGCACAGGGTGTCAATCCGACACAGAACACAAACTACCCCACACTTACTCACCTATAACACATTTTTTTTAAATAATTCAAAGTAATTATATTGCGACGATTCGTTCACTATGCAAATACCCCACCACCATGAATGAATATACATGTGTACAGAGGATTTAAACATTTATACTTTATGTCACAGTCTATATGAATGCAAACTTCATTCAGCACACAGTGGATTTTGAGTCATTTCTAAAAACCTAATCTTCCCTCTTTTTCTAATTATGTTTATTGTGATTAAATAATGACTGAACCTATTTATCCTGATTTTAATTCCTCTAAATGTGCAATGCTCAGATTGCATACCATTAGATTTAATATCACTCACATTATTAGCATTAGGAATTTACATCCCAGTGAACGCTAAAGGAAAGAAGCGTATCTGTTTTCCCACTGCTGAGCCTTATCCAGTCAAAGGCACCAGTGTGATTAATCAGATTTGGCGTGATTCCCAGAATGACGGTTTACAGCCTACAGAAGCTATAAGGCAATTTCATCCGATTTGTTACAGCGGTGAGTGTCTGATTACTCCACCCAAGTGTGAAGAATTAAAGATACATTTTCAAATAGAAATGAGATACGCCTTTCGCTAATTAAAGCGACGGTTTTAATTCACAATGGCAAATCTAATTTCCGACCACCCACAATCCCTCTTATGAATGCAGAAGGCCATCACCGGATGTCAGCAGACTGTGGAAGTGTGCCTCCAAGCTGAATTTGTTATGACTATCGCATACTGCAACCCACGAGGTCACATGCGAGAAAGTATTAACCATGGTTACACTGTAATCAGTATTATGCTTAATTACTGTTATTATTCTACTATTGAGCATCATAGTACACGGCGGGCTGAATTGTCTGAGGTTACCATCTGGCCTTATTCGAGGTTGTTTGTTCTATGGTTCATATTGATTTAATCAGGTTTTACTAGTTTCCTCCCACAATCCAACAACCTGCATTTTCAACTGAATTGTTGCTTTCAGCTGCTCTTAGTGAAAGCATGTGCGCCGTGACCTGTGATGCATCAACAAGTTCTTCCCTGCTATTCATCCCCTGTTTGTATATCATGACCCTAACTGGATATGTAATTAGCAATAAAAAATGCTGGTGATTTTCTGGTGACACAGTGGTTAGCACTATTGCCTCCCACTTCTGGGACTGGAGTTTGAGTCTCTGCCACGGCTCCATATTTGTGGAGTTTGGATGTTATCTCTGTGTTATCGTGTGGTTTCCTCCAGGTTCTCTGGTTTCCTCCCCACAGTTCAAAAACATGCTGAGGTGAGCCGGAGCTGCCAAATTGTCAGTGTGCACTATGTGATGGGTTTGTGCCCCATCCTGGGTTGTGTCTATAGGCTCTAATCCCCCATGGCCCTGCCTGGTACAGAGGATAGATTCTCATTATTTGTATTATCTAATGCAGTGTTTCCCAACCCAGTCCTCGGGGGAACCCCGGACAGTCCACATTTTTGCTCCCTCCCAGCTCTCAGCGCGCCTGTACCCGGTATTCGGTGTTCCTGATTGGCTGGAAGCTGGGAGGTAGCAAAAACATGGACTGTCTGGGGTTCCCCGAGGACTAGATTGGGAAGCACTGATCTAATGCACTTACAGTTTACTACAGGTTTTATGGCAGGTGGTTCTGCCGGCAGGAACAAAACGAAGAACTATACTCAAGAGTCAAAAGAACTTACCAACACAAAAGGACAGAATAAATACATAAATTTAAAGAAACCTTAAAACATAGCAAGCAAAACAGAGGCCGCTCAATCTCCATGGTAACACAGGCAATGACCCCCCCTCCCCCCAAGTGAAGGCCTATGCTGTTGCTCTACCTCCCGTTAGCTGAAGCAATTAAGCCAAACCTGCAAACCAAGCCGCCTTCGGCTGACCAGGGCTCCCCTCTGCACGGGAGCAATTCATGTTAAGTACCTTGCTCAAGGGTAGCATAAATGGCCCCCTTCAGTGATTTAATGCAGCAGCCTCTGGCTTCATGTATAACCACCTCACAGCCCCCTGCTCAGCTCTGAATCACCAGCTTCATTGTGTGCGAACCCCACACAAAAGGTATCTCCCACGTCTTTGTTTCATTCCTCACAGAAAAGTAGGCATGAGCTGTGTATATGAATCAGCAGCAAAACTTTACAATTTATTAAATGCCGTGCTTTCACTGATTGAAGAAGAAAACCGTATGTTTTTCAGGAGACGCTTTTACCCAAAGCCACATACATTTTCTGAGAGAAAGGAGGGCCAGACAGTCTTAGGAGCAACTGGGAGTTCAAGACCTTGCTTTAGGACCCAACAGTGGAATCACTCAGCCCACTATGGAATTTCAACTGGTGGCCTTCCAATCCTAACCCACAGAGCTATTCGCTGTCTTCGAAGAAGGAAAGAAACACCAAATGTTTTGCTATATCTCCAGCGGTGTCTCATTATGGGATTATGTAAGGTTTTTATGTGCACTGAAATAAAAATTAAAAGGCCCATTTGGTAGGATAATAGCTTGAAAGGGGCAGGTTGAGGTCTTTATTTATAAGAACCTTTTCTCCTTTTTCACCCAAATAGGCAATTAATCCCAGTGCAGTCCTGACGATCACGCGCATCATCGGCGGCGCCCGCTGCCCCCTTACCCCTGCTGTATGTGTTGTGGGCTGCCATCACGTAGCTCTTCATGCAGCTAACTGGACTCCACCTGCGGCTTAAGATGATTTTCCAGTGGTGGCTGAAACTGCAGGACTGTGACGGGAGTGGCGAGAGTCCCCCAAAAAGCAGATAAGTGCGTGTTCGTTCCCCAGGCCTCTTCCACACAGATGGCTGCAGAATGTAGGACAACTGAGCCACCAATGAGGATCCTCCTCCCGCTCCCCCCCAGGCTTTTAATAATAAACCACACACAGAACATGTGTTGATATGCAAAAGTGGCAACTCTGATAAATCCCACCTCAGAAAGGTGTCAAAATTAGATCGGCAGTTCTTGACTGGAGTGAGCAGAGGTGTTTAGCTCTGCCACAGCAATTCGCAGGGTGATGCAAACCATCCTGACATGTCTTTGTCTACTTTTTTTTTTTAACAAAACACATATAGAAGTTGATATCCCTCGTAGGTGTACCACTGCATTTCATTGAGGCTCGCAGGGAATCTTAAGAATTTTTTCTGCTTTGCTGGCTAACCACTGAAAATCAGGCTGCAGTTTTTTTGTGAGTTAATATAGCTTTCTATGCCATTCATGCCCCCGTTAGGTCTAAAGGCATCCTGGAGGATGCCTTCCACCCTCTCACAGTCTCTCTGCCCCCCCTTCCATCTGGCAGAAGGTACTGTACCAACGCGGCCGAGCTGGTTCTGCCAGACTCTCTAAGAGCTACTTTCGCATGGGCGTCCAGATTTAGTGCTCTTGGCTGCCCACCTTCCCACAGATCTGAACGTTACACTAACTCTGCCGACCACCAGCACACTCACTTTGTCACCATTTGCACAGTTAATGCACTGTTACCAGTACTCATTAATCTTTGATATTTACTTATCTATTATTTACCCCCACATACTGCTCTACTTCTTCATTCATTGCCATTCTAAACATTCCATCATTGTTTACTTTTACATTTTGTGTCAGTGTGACCCCCCCCCCCCCTCCACACACACACACACACACACACACACTTATTCCGTCTTTCATGCACTTTATGTATACATGTAGCGCTGTCGTCCAGGGACCGTTATTTCGTGTCACCATATGCTGAGTATTGAATATGGCCCGTGTGAAAATAAATCCTCACTTGACTTGACTGAAGTGTTTTCCACCACAGCCTGGAGGGTGATACGTGAAGGTCTGCACCTGAAGCCCGTACGAACATTGCTGGAGAGGATTGTTGTGTCTTATAAACATAGACATTTTCCTCAGCAAATATTTTGCACAACTGTATATGCCATAAATTAGCATAGTGGATGTTGGGGATACAAAGTGTTGTAAGTGTGGCCACACATATTTTTTCTCCTGCAATTCTTTGTTTGCAAGTTTTCTTTACTTTTTTTAAATAGGTGATTATGACAACATCATAAAAAGACGAGATAAGTGGACAGATAATTTGATAAAACATTTACATGGTGTGTTTTTGTGTCTTCCTGTCAAGTGAACAGACCTCCCTAATTAAAGTTATTTCACACATGGAAAAACAGTGGTGTTTTCATCACAAAAACATATTTTTGATGAATGGTTGTGTTTAAATAGCCTGCTTTACACATTTCAGATGTTTATTGGGGCAGCACAAAATGTAATTGTCTTTTGTAACAGAAGTCATAGCAATGTTCTTATATATGTTTGGTTTCCTGATGCACATTGAGGTAGGATGGGGTCAGTTAAGCATGAATCAGTCAAAGGAGTCCCTGTAGTGTAACAAGAACCATAGACAAGGTCTTGAAGTACATATTCAACACATCCTTACTGAAGTGTTTTCTCCTTCTAAAACACCAAATCCATCCATCCATCCATCCATCCATTTTCCAAACCACTTATCCTTACTGGGTCGCGGGGGGTCCGGAGCCTATCCCAGAAGCAAT
>JAODJX010000042.1:10713044-10723585 GCA_026776945.1 Isichthys henryi
GTTTTTGGACTGTGGGGGGAAACCGGAGTACCCGGAGGAAACCCCACGACGACATGGGGAGAACATGCAAACTGTGAGGTGTGAGGCAACAGTGCTAACCACTGCACCACCATGCCGCCCCTAAAACACCAAATATCACCCAAATTTCCTTTGCACATATCAAGGGCTACATGTAAAAATTGCCCGTCTCTCTCATGTCTGCAGCCAGAATTCAGAATTCGTTTTCACATAATATCACGGAAAGTAAACAGAAAAAAAAATCTGTACTTCGTATTGTCAATTTATTAATTTCTACTTTATGAAGAGGAAAAAAAGTACATGGTTTCTGTAATGTGATTACCTTCTCTAATACAAAGGACTGCCAAACAACATAATCTAATGCCAATTTGTCTGCCCAGCCCCGAGCCCCGAGCCTTTTCCAAACCTCCATGTAATATTCTCTCCACATCACTACGACCCAATTTTCAGAAGTATACTTAAAGTAAATGGGTGGCACAGAGGCCTGATAGCACTGGGACTAGGGGCTTTATTCCTGCCCCCGCTATGTCATTGGGGTTAACATGTGCACCCCATGTTGTACTTGTCCGCTTTGGGTACTCAGCTGTTAAACCGCAGCACTAAAATATACAGCTATGCCAATCAGCGTCTCTAAATGTGATGGAGGACAAAAGTGTGTGTCCTGTGTCCAGGGTGCCCTCTGCATTGTGTCCGGTGCTGCCAAAGACATCGTAATTGTGAGCCCGTGCTGGATGGATGGATGTGCACAGGGCTGGACTGGCCATTTGGCATTTGTTGTTAATACTAGTGACATAGTGTAAAGTATATGCCTATATAGCCAATATAAATAATACTACATTTGGCATCCCTGCATATTCACTGTAAAATCTGTAAATACATTTAACAAAGTAAATGAATGTCATAATTTATAAATTTGTAAAACATTACAGATTTCTCCCACAATCCAAAGACCTGCAGTAGGATCAGTGTCTCTTACCCATAGAGTGTGTTCCCTGTGATGGACAGGTATCCTATCCAGTCTGTTTGCCTGCGAATCTGTAGCTCTGGCACTGCCTGAAGTGATACCCAAACCCAGAATCCTAGAATCCCATACTAGATCAGCAGGTATAAGATGGATGTATGGATGGGTGGATGGATATATGGATGGATGGATGATGGATGGATATATGGATGATGGATGGATATATGGATATATGGCTGATGGATGGATGGATGGATGGATGGATGGGTATATAGATGGATGGATGGATGGATGTACTTATACATTTGTTGGTAACCAAAGAAGTAAGTATGGAAAAAGTTGTGTTGCATTTACCTTGTAATAGATTTTTATATTTATTTTACAAGAAAAGGCTTTTATTGTCTTGCCTTTTTTAAGTTTCAGTTTCTTTCGACTGACACTAAAAGTTGTATCTTCAAATTGTATAGTTTCTTATTTTTTTATCTTGTGACAAAATGTTTTGACAAAAACAGGGGAAACATTGTGTCCCTGTAGACCTCCAACTCGTTTCAGAAGAAGATTAGATTTGTTTATTAAACAAAAAAAAAAAAAAATCAGACAAGCCTTTTGAGGTCCTTTTCATTTTGAGGAAGTAGTTTTGCTTGAGCTGTTGGCTCCCCGGGGTTGAAGCAAAACCAATCCTGCCACTTGCAGATGTGTGCCACACCTCCCACGCAGGTCAGTATCGAATTCCGCGCCATCCAATCAGCCCACATGCATTCTGAAAGTAAATTATTTTCTTATTGGGAGAATCATTCTACCGGCGTCTGTGGTTTAAAAGATTTAAGAATGAGCTACAGTGAGGAAAAACAAGTTTTTTTGGTAGCTTTTCTAGACAGGAGTAAGGAGCACAAGACAGGATACATACAGAGATATGGATGCCCTGACTTCCTCTATATTGCTATTCATTCTGACATTTTCTTTCTCTTTATAAATATCACAAATTGCAGCACTGCAAAGTGGTTTGAAGAAGATAAACGGAATAGCACGGCTGTAATAAAACCTGACAGAGGAAATTAACAGCTTCTAACAGCATTTTTTTTTTACCGTATTCAGGTTTGCAGCATAGCACCTACGCGACGAGGATCCTCTGGCCATCTTGCAGGCTGAACACTTTTGCTCCCATGTGTCATTCTCTCTAATTATCTCACAGCAAACCTTCAAATCGGTTGTTTCTGCGAAGTGTAGGCTTTCCCTTCTCTCAGTCCGCAGAGGGCCCTTCCTACATCCTCCTTCAAAGAGCCCGTGTTCACACTATATAAAAGGATGCTTTATTCATGCAAAGTAAAACTTTAAATGTCGACTACAGAAACGCTACTGCGTTTCTAGTCCATCGGAGCCTCACCATTGTGTTTCGTATATCAAGGCCAGAAAATGCAACTGTGGACTCACTGGTGATAACTTACTCCGTCGCCCCAAGACAATAGCTGTGTACCATGAGGAGTTCTTATCTTCTTCGGCTCAGTATTCTTTAACACTTTTTCAAGACCCACTGTTTCAATATGATCTACGAATGAATGGAACTGCTTTTTTTTGTAGACCTCTAGGGGGCCTTACATCTGAGTCATTGTCCCCGAGTTCCTGCCAAGTAAGGCAGCTGAAGAAAACAACTTAGGAAAAAAAATAAATTTCTGTAGTTGTACGTTGCCGATAAAGCTATAAGTTGTGGGCCGTATTCATAAAGCACACATGAGGATATACAGCCAGAAAATGGCTGGGGGATGGATGCTGCCGATGAAGAAGTTATCTAGTGACGGAAAAGGAGCTCGGAGCAGAGAAAATGAATAGGGAACTGAAGCAGGCAGCGGGTCCCTGCATTGGATACGCTCACTGGCCCTCAGTTTTAGACGAAGAAAAATGAGCCGCATAAGAAGTCGGTAATTGAACACTCCAAATTCAATGTGCATTTCCACTTTAGATTAGAAACATCTGAAGGCTTTGAAGCCCCAGACGGGGGAAGACCACCACTAACACACCTCGGTGCAAATCCACTTCGGGCTTCGGGGGTCGGGGCAAGTATTTTATATTCAACTTTAGACGTTTTAATTAATGTTAAAACTCTAGGATGTTCGCTCTGTACAGAGTTCAGAGAAGGGTTTGAACGGGCAGACAGCAGAAAGTGACAATAATTTTGAAGATATGAAGAGCAGAGAAGGAACGTATCCTTGACTGTATTTCCTAGCTGAAAGACTGCATTCTTTACTCTTAAGTCTCAAAAAGTATATCCCCCTTGTTTTACTTATTTAACTGAAAAACAAATAAAAAATGGAAGCTATAATCTGATTTTCAATTAAATTCAGGAATTCCACCAGGGACTGATGTGTAAATAATTAGATTTGAATAATACTATAATTAAAGTCAAAACCTGCACACTTAGTACTGTTTGTTATCACTTTAGAAGCCTGGATAGCTGAATTACTTTGAACTTACAAACAACAGTAACTGAGCATACTTAAACCCAGCTTACTAACCAGTCACAGTAATGACAATTTTATAAGCTTTTTTAAATAATGAAATGGATAATTTCAGACATCATATCCGGCCAATGGCGATTACCTCTGAAAGGAGTATGGATCACAACAACTGACTTGAGAAGGGTCTGAGCACCTTTTGTCTGGTTAACAGAAATTGGAAGAGGTGATCTATCCATACATTTCCTAACCCTGATCAGAGCCGCAGAGGGGCATGGATCATATCCCAGACAGCACAGGGCAGAGGAGGTATAGCCTAAATTCAATGCCAGTCCACCACAGGACACAAGCACATACACAAACACGTAATTATACTCTATGGGGATTTTAGAGACACTGATTATGTCTTTAGACTGAGGTTGGAACACTGCTTGATACTAGGAGGACATGCAAAATGCGGAGGCATGCAAAATGTTCTTCCCATATGAAAGTATCTACAGAGTTCATATAAGACCATCAAGCATTTTTCGATCATGTTTCAATTGCACATGACAATGCAGGATGTACACTTGACATTTAAGGCACTCAAGGGAGAAGCCTATAAGAAAATAGGAAACTTTCACATGAACTTTACATTTTACCCTAGTTGATAACATGTGGCTTTAGTAGGAAATGGATGATTATTGCTTGTTGTTTCTTAATAAAAAAAAAATTTTGTTCTCATGTCATTCTAATGAAAAACGTGTGTTCACTCCACATTCAGTTGGTTTAATTAGACATGAGATAATTCATGTTATGTCCTCAGAACACAATGTGAATGCATCAAGCGACAAAGGATGTTACCTTTTCAAAATACTCATTCTAGCTGTGTGGATCAACTGTCCATGGTTCAGCTGAGTTTGTGCAAAGAATTATGGATAGAAACTAATACTGACTAAAAATAATTTAATAGGCATTGTTCATCAATGTAGAAGTTATATGTCTAACAAAACATTAGTTTAATATGCATTTTATATGAATAAAGGACATATGACTAATGACATACATTTATATGGATTGTACATGAATGTAGGACTTAAATGTACATCAGTTTCATATGTCAATAAAGGACCTATATGTCTTATGACACAGTAAGTTAAAATGCACCTTTAGCCTCCAGGGTAGCCTCTGGACCCCCCATGACCCTGAACAGGACAAGCTGGTACAGAAAAGGGATGGATGGATGGATGTTTGGATGGATAGATGGATGAATGGATGGATTCTATATTTATTTTGAGTGTCATATGAAGAGTTCATGTATTTTACGTAAAATGAATCATATATTGTTTTTACAAAACTTTTACACATGGGTAAATTACTTACTTATCATGGAAGTCATGGAAAAATCTTTATACCCAGAAATAACAGGCTTTATCACTTACTAGAAATCTTGAAGGTAAGACAACCGCTGTTAGCTCTTAACTCTTTAAATTTTCTGCTGCTATATGCTTTCACAAATGCCCCACTTCGTAAATGTCGGCACAATTCTAAAGAAATAATGTGGACGGAGCCCAGCTCAAACTGGAGCGTCGTGTGCTGTCGCACTAGTACTTACAGGAATCATAAATCACGTCCTATTGCACCTCAAGGCATACAGAAATGCTGCAGTGAGGATTGTAAAAACGAAAAGTATGATCATAGCGCAACCAGTTCTCACGTCCCTCCATTAGCTTCCATTTAAGCTTGTCGACTCCGTCTTAATTATAAGGCAGTGAAACGTCTGGCTTCCACTTATCTGCGTGAACTTAGTGGATAATATGAGCCGTAATGCTCTCTCTGGTTACCGTATGCCACCACTGGTGCTGGTGGGATAAACAAACAATCGTGGCCAGCAGAGCCTTTGGCTCTACGGCCATTAAATGACGAGACGGCCTGCCAGCCGTGATGAAGGATGGTAAAGGATGGTAAAGGATGATAAAGGATGGTAAAGGATGGTAAAGGATGATAAAGGATGGTAAAGGATGATGAAGGATGATGAAGGATGATAAAGGATGGTAAAGGATGGTAAAGGATGATGAAGGATGATAAAGGATGGTAAAGGATGGTAAAGGATGGTAAAGGATGATGAAGGATGATAAAGGATGATAAAGGATGGTAAAGGATGATAAAGGATGGTAAAGGATGGTAAAGGATGATAAAGGATGGTAAAGGATGGTAAAGGATGATAAAGGATGATAAAGGATGGTAAAGGATGGTAAAGGATGGTAAAGGATGATGAAGGATGATGAAGGATGGTAAAGGATGGTAAAGGATGATGAAGCATGATAAAGGATGGTAAAGGATGGTAAAGGATGGTAAAGGATGATAAAGGATGGTAAAGGATGGCCCCTCAATGTCACTCTCTACACCGGAGACACGCTCTTCATTCTACCTTATGCTACTTTAAGCTGCTATGGTCATTTTTTGTGTTCATGTCCCTGTCATTTCCCTTTCTCCACACTTGCCCCGCTTGTTTCTTCTCTCCGCCCACTCTGTCTGGGGCAGGCACCCCCCCCCCTCCCCAGAGTGAGCGCTGCAGGCTTCTGAAGTGGCTCAGACTCACTGCAGGAGAAGCACAGTCATAGCAGGCTGACCCAGCGGACATCACTGGCTGACCTGGCAAAACGCAGGCTGATAGCACGCCACTCCGCCGCAGCTCTCCACGCCTCAGGGGGGATGGGAGGGCCGGCTTCGCTCCTCGTTTTGTTTTTCGTTTTTTATTTCCCATCTTTTTTTTTTCTTCCTCAGCTCTCCTGTCTTCTGGCATTTTTACACCAACCCCTTAAACTGTACCATGTTAATTGCCTTTGTGTCTGTGTGCGATGTTATTACCAATTACTGTTGTGTCACAGCAGCTTGTAATGCTGTTGTTAGATTCTACTTTAAGTACCATGGGATGGCCAAGTTAGGTAGTGGGATGCATAAGGATAATTTATACGGAACTGTGCGATGTCTCTAAAGGGCAGCATATATGAGGAGAGACAAAAAAGATGAACACCGTGGCGATCCACACCTGAGCGCTGAATAATTGGCAAAGACACAAGCCTGGCAATGGTGTAACACCCTGTTCCTGAGAGATACTAATGCCTAAACACATTACGACATGCAGATGCTTAAATCTAAGCATTAAGCTAAGTTGTTGTGGCAGACTCAAATACATAGAGGCAGTGCTTGGCAGAGGGCTGCCTTTTAAGAGGCTGTGGCCTCTGGACCTGCCTTTGGAGTCTCTTGCGCTGTGACTCCCACTATGATGGTGACAACAAAGGCTCTGTATCCGACAAGAGGGGGGCAGAATTCTCATTGGCCCTTTTGTGTAATATAGGATTCACATACTTGATTCATGTTTGATGGGTTGATTTTAAAATTGAAATGAACTGGCTTTAGCATTTGCTCTTATTCTCGTCGAAGGGCTCTTTCTAGGTGCTTCTGGATCTGTACAGCTTCCAGTCAGAGGGACAGAAGGAAAGCAAAAGAAGGAGCGAAATAAAGAATAAAAGTTTTTTCAGGTGATGATTTCAAATGTGTTTTACTATCATGACAATTTTAATATTTTCTACGAAGCACTTAAACACTGACTCTAAAAGCAATTTCCTAGATATACTTCATACAGCAACAGCTTTACAAACAGGCAGAAAAGCATTTGGCGTTTTACGTTTTTAATACGGTGAAGAAGAAAAGCCTGCTCTGTTGTATACCTCCTGCTGGCTACAGGCATGTTTGACATCTACCCCAGGCTGACCTTCAGAACCTCCCAGGCAGCCAAAGGCAGGTGGATCACAGCCGTACCTACTAGGGGCTAGCCCTGTGTGGCAAGCGTCTGTCCATAGTGGGAGATAATGGAGCCAATCAGTGCTACTTTCATTCATGGTTCCTAATAGACCTTGGCTGGATGACAGAACTTTAATGCCTTAGCTAATGTTCCTGAAAGCACCAGAGCATGCAGAAGAACGAGGACATCGGAGTCATTGCACTCTGACTGCATTTTACTGCTTCCCTTGGTTAAATCGTTACAGCCTTCCCTCATTCCTGGATCTTTGGCTCCCCCTTGTGGTAAACAAAGTGCTTCTACAAAAGATTACAATACCGATTAAACGATGGAACGGGAATTGAGTAGCCCAGTACTGTGCTCTGTGCTGCTAGAAATAAGCTAGAGCCCCCCCCCCCCTCCATAGCACTGACCAGGATTACTGGTTGGAAGATGGATGGATAAAATGATAAATGTTTTAAGCTTCTATAAAAAGAAATAATTGCAGGATATTATTCAGATACAACCAAAGCAATAGAGTGTAAAGTATTATTAAGCAAAGATAGAAATTCATACCCAGTCCTCAGGGAGGGGATTAAGAAGACCCCTTCTGGACAATGAATACTATTACAATTGTGATGTGGTTTTCAATTAAAATATAAACAAAGATATTAATGTGGAGAAAGAAAACATCTTCATAATAATGTTTCTGCAAGAGAAAATAGCTTAATGCAGTCTTGGCTGTATGCTTTGTGCAGGTATTATATGTACTTGGGGGGAGATGGCAGCATTACAGCTAAAAGCATCATAGCTGAATTGTAAGCAGAAGTTGTGCCTGTTTCCAGTACTTTCAGCAAAGAAAGATCCTCCTTTATTCTACTTTCAAGGGGAGAGATGACAGACTGATGGAGGTAGGGCTGGTGGAGATGTAGATAGCAGATGTAATGGAGATGGTGCTGATGTCAGGTGACACCAGTGGAGATGCTGGTGATGGATTTTAGGTGGCGGAGATGAGACGTGCACCGCAGCCTGGCACAGTCTGCATTAGTGTTTCAAAAGAGCACGACAGTCCCTGTTGATTCATGGGGCAGAGTCACAGTACAGCCATTGCAGGTTCCTGAGAAGAGACACCTAGCACAGCTATAATGAAGCCCCTATGCGAGAATCCGATTACGGACCTGAGTGATCTGCTCAGCTGCAGACCTGAACCAACGTGATGACAGAGCTCCTTCTCTCCTCCGATTGCTGCAGCACATCTGCTCCGGTGTTTCTGGATTTAAGTGCCGTTTCTGACATCATATATCACAATGTCCTCGTAAACAGGCAGGGAACGAAAATCAGGGAAGGAAATCTTGTTGGTGTCAGCAGACAGGTTTTCTCTTGGTACAGTTCTTATCAGTCTGCTAAACTCAGATAAGACAGAAATTATGTTCGTCAACTCTAATTCAATTTATATGATTTAAGGGGAATCTAAATAGCTTGTTGCTACAAATAAGAAGCACATTTGGATCCCACCTTAGAAATATACTGCACGGAGTGTCTTTAATTTGCAGAATATACTCAAAGATCAAGTCAAAAAAAAAAAACACAACAATTTCTGCATGACGTGGAAAGAAGCCGGCCCATTAAATCATTATACCATGGTTACTGTGTCACCCTTTTAGCTGTCTCAGGCTGGTTAAGCTGCATTCTTCGTGGAATGTGTACACATATAGCTTTGGGTGCCAAATAATGGAAAGCTAGATATAAAATGTTTATGATCACCATTAAAGCCCTCAACACACTTGCATTTGTGTCTCTTCGTGAACTAATTCTCGTCAACTGCCTGGCTCACGAGACCCTCTTCGTCATGCCGTACCGAAAATTACAAGCACGTTTCAGCAAGTCAACAGGAAAATGCTACCAGTAAATATTCCGCAAATCAAACGGTGCTGAGCAGATAATGGATTCTGAACACCAGGCTGTTTATAAGCCGAGTTGTCATCCTCCTGTCTTAGGTGCCCCTTATATATATATTGCCTGGCTCATATTTTCATTATGTCTCTTAAGCTTGAGGCACCGTGATTGTTTCTTCCTGCACTAAGCCCTCTCTGCTTCTATCTAATCAAAGTATCTATCCACGAAATAGCTCTCTTCTTTCTCATGCCATCTATCTCAGCTTACATACTGTATGAACAGTGGGGCTCTGACTCCTGGTGGAGATCAGGGTCTATAGGGGGAGGACTGCTGGGCATCTGCCTGGGCGGCTAGCTCGCCTCGCCGCTCCCTGTAGCCAGATTACCTGACAGTGATTGTTTGGCCTACAGTCGCTGTCAGCCGTGATCAAGAGACTTTCATGTTCCTTATAATTGCGTCTGTGATTTGTGATCTTGACAGGCAGTATTTTGCTGCAGTATTGCTCGATTGCTTTCTTCACTGGGGTCGGGGAATTATTATGTTTTCCCATGTTGGCAAATTGGGTTTTCAGCTTTTTTTATTCCTTCCGAAAAATCTACTGTAAAGTGTTGAAACAAAAGTTGTTTTTTTTTTTTTTTAAGCATACAGGCCCACTGCACTAGATTAAAACGAAGCATACAGCCATCTGTATTCATATGAATATATATATATAAAATTAGCGATTTTTGGTTAAAAATAAGTGTCATTAATATACCAGCTACCCAACTCCAAATCCCAAAAAAAGAAGCAATTTCATAAGAACTAATACAACGGCCTCTCTTAAATGCGCTTAATGTCACCCGAGTTTTACATCCAGTTTTGACCTATTCGATGTGCAGGACTGCAAGCGAATGCTGTTTATCTCAGTAGACAAAGCAGCCAGTGGGAGGGTTGAGAATATTGGTTTAAATAGGGTATTCAGGCTCCTCAAAAGGCAATTTACTATCTGCCCGGATTCGTGGATCCGCACAAATGAGATCGTTCACTCTTTCACAGCACATTTGCCAGCTCTCCGTATCTTTGTAATGATGTCTGAAGGTCGTGTTTTAAAATTAGGCTTACCCTTTAGGGCGAGCTAGAGGCGGTCGTACATACAGCCATGGGAAGAGGAAATGAATGCAGATCTATCGGCTGTGGCATCGGGTCCCTTATACCAGCCATGCAAAACATCTGACATGTGCTCAGGGCTGCCAGCTTTGGCAGGAGAGAGATTTTCAATTCCAGAAAGTCTGCACACACATGCACGCGCATTTACATGCATGTACTACCTTGCAAATTGTCTTCAGGGTTTGCAAACTTTCCCAACACTTTTGATGTAGCTAATTTTAGGTTTATAATGCCATCCATCCATCATCTCCCGCTTAATCCGAGGTCGGGTCGCGGGGGCAGCAGTCTCAGCAGGGAGGCCCAGACT
>JAODJX010000042.1:10723685-10736559 GCA_026776945.1 Isichthys henryi
AGGCAACGTAGCTCCTGGGATCATTGGAACACGCAAACCCCTCCACCATGATAAGGTCTCGGCTCCAGGAGGGGAGGTTTGTCCATGTTTTTGTTCATCATTAGGGGTCTAATGATCTAATGATCCAGGTTTATAATGGAATAATATAAATTTGCCGTGGGGTTTCCAGGACTGTATATTTTTGATGATGTTTTTTCTCGATTCAGAACCGGTCAGAATCAATGTTAGCACAGGGCTGTGGTCACATGAAAGGTAAAAGCAAAGGGATGGTAACTTAGTTTAGCTCCTTGAAACCAGCGCGTAAACCCAGAGTACTTTCCGTTTCCACAGCCATATATGGTGTTTTCAGCCACATTAACCAAATGTAACATATCTCACAAACTGTTACCAATCCGTTTTCAATATCTACAAACAGCATAAACACCCAGCCCTATTTCTGAACATTCAGTAAAAATCCTCGTCATTTTCTTAGATTATATTAATAAAACAGAACGTACGCTTTGGTCAATATTTAATTTCAGTACGTATAAAACGTGCGGCGGCTCTGAATTAAACCGGAGTTTCCGTGTGAATCTCCGTCGCTGTAGATGGCGCCACGTCTGTTTGAAATTTGGTTTGTTGCGGAAACCAGCCACTACTGAAGAATAACAGGAAGCGGCGCCCTTTCCGTGGCTTCTGTCTGCAGCTATATATGCATTTTTTTGCACAGTAATTAAGACGATGGCGCTGGGTGATAATGAAGGCGAGCCGCCGGTGTCTGACGATGACATTGACTGGACAGATGAGAGCGCGGACATCGCGGCGAGCCGGCCGGCTGACGGTCGGGACGCAGGTACCCGGGACTCCCCGGAGCGACCCAAGACACCGACAGAAATTAATATCCGTGCTGCTTATTTACTTGTTAATGAATGAGAATATCAGATTCGTCTACATTTTATGGTAAAATATTCTCTTGCAGGATTGCATGTCGTAAGATAGGATTTTGTAGATTTGTTTTCACGCATGGCTGAACATAAACAAAGATGTCAACTAAGCAAACGGCAA
The DNA here is from genome assembly GCA_026776945.1 of Isichthys henryi. Taxonomy (NCBI): domain Eukaryota; kingdom Metazoa; phylum Chordata; class Actinopteri; order Osteoglossiformes; family Mormyridae; genus Isichthys; species Isichthys henryi. The sequence continues at coordinate 10,724,730 of JAODJX010000042.1, forward strand.
CAGTTGCTCGGACACTGAAACCATTAGGTGGACTACTAGGTTTATCAGGTCTCCTCGACATGCAGAATGAAATCAGTGCACCGGGAATATATAAAAACCCCACAGAGCCGTACATACTGTATGCATGATACTAGGGAAAAAAGAGGTATTATAATCAGAATTGAAATGGATTTGAAGGGTCTGGTTTAATGACACAGAAGCACCATACAGGGTTGCCAGCATCCGGCGTGACACTCATGCATTCAGACTCTCACGCAAGAAATATCCCGGCAAATCTATATTATTCCATTATAAACCTAAAATTAGCTACATCAAAAGTGTTGGGGTAGGTTGCAAAACCCACAGAGTGTTTACAAGGTCATAAAACTCTTACATAGATATAAATGTGAGTGCAGACTTGTTTTGAATTGGAAATCTCTCGCCAGCCAGCTGACCAAAGTTGCCGACCCTGTCCATAAGTATGCATATATGTGAGCTGTTATGGCCATGCGGTGGTGTGTGTGGTCCTTTCTTCCAGAAGGTCAGCCGCAGAGGGTCATCCTGCACTTTGACCTGGACTGTTTCTACGCCCAGGTGGAGATGATCCGCAACCCAGCCCTGTGGAACCTACCTTTAGGTCAATGACAGCTTCCTTATTGGCTAAATTTAAGGACCCTTGATATGTTTAATCGCATCAGTTCCTGAAATAAAACCTCTTTATCTTCTAATGAAATGTGATTTGGATTTTTTCCAGCTATATAGGAAATATAATCTGTGCCTTCTCAGCTGCATTAACTGCGCTTAATTTCCTCCAAGGTGGCTTTATTGGTCGTCCCCAGTAGCTAATCAGGTTATTAAGTTGTTTTATGAACGCTTTTTAATGAACTGTAACGAGTTATCAGCCACTTAATGTACGTCTAATGGAGTTCTGTAGATTTTTTTTTAAACATCCAGGTGTCTCTTAAGTAAATTAGCAAATAAAAATGTTTGTTTCCCTATAAATGTTTTGCATTTAGCTGTTCACCAGAAGTATTTCATTGTCACGTGCAACTACTTGGCCAGGGAGCTTGGGGTGACCAAGCGCATGATGGCAACGGAAGCCAGGGCTAAATGCCCTGAGCTGGTCCTTCTCAATGGAGAAGACCTGACCCCTTATAGGGAGATATCCTATAAAGTCACAGGTAACACCGTCTATCTGCAGGCTTTTTACTCTTATAAGCCCTGTGCAGGTGCTGATTGGGTGCCTACTGGCACCATAGACCCTAATCACCCAACATTTATCGGCTGAGACGTGGTCTGAAGTGGACAGATGGATAGACAAACGGACAGAGTTTTGCTTTGTGTTTCCAGAACTGTTGGAGAGTTTTTGCCCCCTGGTGGAGAGACTGGGCCTTGATGAGAATTTCGTGGACGTCACAGAACTGGTGGAAAAGAAGTTAAAGAAAGAGCCTCTTCCCTCTGACCTTTCAGTCAGTGGCCATATTTATAACCAGCAGGGTCAGTCAATGTTTTTTGTGGGCGCGTGTGCTTATGTGCATGCATGCGTAAAGGACTCTTGCTCAGAAATACAGCCACTTCAGCCTATTCATTGACCAAAGGTCAATTTGCACCGTGCTGCCACTAGGTGGTGCTCATGATAAAGGTATATATTCAAAGTAGCTTTTATGGACATCTGGGGGAAAAGGAGTTAATGTGTTTTTTCAGGCCTGCCATACATTTCTGTAAGCTGTGCATGTGGTTTTTACCTCGCAAGAAGAAGTGTAGAAGGAATTGGTTGGAATTTGGAGAAATGAGAAGGGTTTTTTTTTTTTTCCGCGGATGTTCGACTGGGATAAAAATGAGGCTGATTCTCTTTGAAGGTGGAAGAACGAGGGTGCTTGTTGGATTTGGTGTTGGAAAGTTTGAGATGAATTTTTAAATATCTGGTACAACAAGGTTTCGGGGGTGTAGTTTTTTTTTTTTACACCCTTCTTGATCGAATTATTAGATAATTCACGACACGGGATTGATTCAAATTTAAATAAAATGGGTTTTAAAAAAAACAGAGAGATATGTTGGGAAAGGCCAGCTGATGGCAAAAGATGAGAGGAATTAAATTATCACTTGTTTTGGTTCATTGTTTAACAATTGGACGTGTTGTGGTCTATCCAGCCCTAGATCCCACGGCCCCCGACCACCACCGGCTAGCATTGGGGTCCCACATCGCCGCAGAGTTTCGGGCCGCCGTCCACACCCAGCTGGGCCTCACGGGCTGCGCCGGCATCGCCTCCAGCAAGGTTCTGGCCAAGCTGGTTTCTGGCACCTTCCGACCCAACCAGCAGACAACGCTGCTGCCTGAAGGTTCCGCCCAGCTGATGCGCGGCCTGATCCACGTTCGCGCCATACCGAGTAAGCTCCGCCCAGTCCCGGCACTGTCATACTGGCGGGGCGGGGGACTCATTTTCAGTGTGTTACCATGCCCCCCCCCCGCAGGTGTGGGCCGTAGCACCGCCACGCGCCTGCAGGCTCTCGGCATTCACAGCGTAGTCGACCTGCAACGGTGCCCCCTGCCCACGCTGGAGAAGGAGCTGGGTGGGATTTGTGCTCACCGCATTCATTGCCTGAGTCTGGGCATTGATCCCCTGCCCGTCACGCCCAGAGGACCCCCACAGGTATCGCCGCCCTGCTGGACAAACACTTGTGTACGACAGAAGTCATGGGCACTGAGGTCCAAAAGATCAACCGGCAGATTACCAATAATTCCCTTTTCATGATGAATAAAGCTCCTCATTGTCTCTTGCTTGTAAGAAAACCCTTCTTATCAATAGTAAATCCTGTTTGTCTTTAGTGTCGTCTTTAAAATGAAATTACCCTCCCTGGCAGTGAGCAGCCTGTCTTGCGAAGCTCAGTTAATATGCATTCATCCTACATAGTGAATACGGCTGCTTAGTGGTGCTCTGGGGCACAAGCTTGTAATCTGCAATCTCAAAGCGTATAATTGACACATCTTTAACTTGGTGCTGACTATTGCAGTACAATTACTTAAGAACAACGGGCTACTTATTTGGAAAATCAGACTTTTTTTTTTTTTTTTTTTTTGAGTATATTTGTGGCATTAAACCTCATTAATCCCTAAGGGGAATTCATATATCTGTATCTATGTCTGTCTATTTGCATGTGTTGGCTTGAAGAGTGATGTGATTTGGAGGGATGTGGAGATGTGGCCTATTCGGTTGTAATTCAGAAATCTTACCATAGCAGGTAGATTGATTGATTGACAGTGTCCTGACTGTAAGACTGAGGTCTGAGGCCATAGCACTGGATCATGCAGTGTGTCGCAGTTAGGGCTTCCCCGCTTGCTTGGAGATTCCGTCACAGCCTGGCTTTCCCCTGCGTTTCAGTCTCTCAGTGATGAGGATTCATTCAAAAAAGTGTCTACAGAAGTGGAGGTGATGCTGAAGGTCAAGGAGCTCGTAACCAGTTTGCTACACAGGTGGGCGACTCAGTGTGGTGGAAGGGGCGGGGCCTTCTGCGATCCATCGTCACTGTGGTGCTGCATATCTGACGTTCTCGCTGTCAGGTTGCACAGGGACGGCAGGGTTCCACGCACCATTCGTCTGACCATCAAGCGTTTCTCGGAGTCCTGCCAGCCGGTGAGCAGGGAAAGCCGTCAGTGCCCTTTGCCCACCACCCTGGGGCAAAAGATCCGCTCAGGTGCCAGTCGCCTCTGCCTTTGACTCCTCCTCACATTTGAGCTGGTCACAGCCTGCTAGGAAGCTTTTGGTTATTAGCATTTGGCTCCATGGTAATTCTGCTTCTTACCTCTAAAAGTATGATAGGCATTTGATCTTTTGGTCACGTTTCCGAAACTCTTCTGTGAAAACAGGCAGCTGGGATGCGGTGACACCCCTGGTGTCCTTGGGCATGAAGCTCTTCTTCAGATTGGTGGACAGACACATGCCGTTCCATATCACCCTGATCAGCGTGTGCTTCACCAACCTGCAGTTGTGCTGTTTGGGCACTAGGGGCTCCATAGTGTCATTCTTCTCACAGGGGTCTCCTGTGAAGCCAAAAGAGGCACCATCTGCAGAGGTGAGGAGAGCTGTGCTTCAACCAAACTGCAACCTAAGTGTATGCTGATCTCTTTATGTCTGATAATATATACTGGGGTTTTTTTTACTTTCTGTACTGAATGTTTACATCTGCAAGTCTTTAAATGTGATATGTTTGGTAGTATGGTACTTTTATGTATTGTCTTGATAAAAAGTTACTGGCCAAAATTAGGCTACATAAATGGCTGTTTTACTCAAAATGAATGCAAAGGATACATGTATTCTAGTTAATGGAAAAACATGTTTTCCTCATTTTATTCATGTGCTTCACTGCAACAGCAAACATGTTAGTATTTTATGCCACTTTCTACAGCAGAATTTCTGTATATACTATTAATATGACATCTGGGTGTTTTAAGCATAATGTTTATAAAAACTAACAATAATAATAATAAACGTAATGCATCATATTCCAATCATGTTCCAGCCCTCAGGTCCAACCTGTCAGCAGGGGGCGCTTGATACAAGCAGCAACCGGGAACTGCAAGAGTCGTCTCTCGTCTCCAGTACACCACTGCAGCAGAGGTCAGCTCCCTCTCCGCCTCCAGGAGTCGACCCCAACGTGTTCTGGGAACTTCCTGAGGAAATCCAGAGGGAGCTGAGATCTAGCGCAGCTTCAGCTCCAGTTCCAGATTGCCCTGGTTCCACTGCGAATTCTGCTCCAAGACTGGGCCAACATGCTTCCAGGGAGGCCTCTTCTCTAGCTGTACTACAGCCACCCAGCTTCGCTCTATGCACGCTTGCAGACCAGGCTCAAAGCCTGAATCACTCGCTGAGCTCACCCGTCCATGAGGTGCCCTCTCACGTGGACCCCCAGGTGTTTGTTGAGCTCCCCGCAGAACTGCAGGGGGAGCTGCTGGCCGAGTGGAAGCGAGAGACGCGAACCCCGCCCTCAACCCCGCCCTTACAGACTCTGCCCTCCCCTAAGCGCGGCTGGAGTAGGCCATCCAAGGGAAAGAAACTGAATCCATCCAACCGCACCCAGGTCAACAACCTGTTGAAGTACTTCAAGCCATGCTGAAACATGAGCAGTATGGCCTGTGTGCACTGATGGGTCACACGCGCATATTAACCTAAGACAGTGGCAGGCTTTTGCAAGCTGAGATATGCGAAACAGGATGGTGTATGGAGCGTGTCATACCACAGATGACACCTACCTTGAAGCCAAGGGTGTCACTACTATTTTATGTATGAGTGCATCCTTCTGGTAAAGGAATTTTTTCGATTATACAGGCGTTTGAGTGCAATTCCAGCCAAAGGGGTTGGGTGGTGCTGTTGTGTCTATGTGAGGTCATCTGACGTTCTCAGACGGAAAGTGATCTTGAACTGTTCTTGTGACCAAAGTCTTAAGTACAATCACAGTACGACAGTTTTGAATAAGTATTCTGTGTAAATATTTGTGTTTTTTTATTATTTAAAAAGAAGACAAAAGAAAATAAAAAGGTCAGTTGTAGCTGTTATATTGTAAAGAATGTTACACTGTGTCTTGGAGATCAGTCTCCCTGAGAGTTTATTACGCAGTGTTAAAGTACTCAGGTATGTTTTGTTCATGGTTTATCTGAGTAATGCATTATTGCTGGAAAAATTCTAATAAATTTCTTGCCATACAGACCGTAAATATGTAATAAAGGATGTGACATCCAAGGCTGGTGGTTTAGTCACACCACTTACAGAGTGAGAGCATTAATCACAGTGATGAACCATGACCAATGACAGGGGGGTCAAATATTTCGTTTGGATTGACTTCGGAGATTAAATGTAAATGGTTGCTGCTTTTAAGAATATCCTTGCATTTAGCCTGGCAGTGTTACTTTGTAAATTTATCATTCACTTTTATCCAAGGAGATGTGCCGTTGGGTCAGGCAGCTTCTAGAGCCCAAGGGTCCAATGGTGAAATCACTCTGCCCACCATGAGATTTGAACCGACAACCTTCCGATCATAAGCACAACATCGTAACCTGTTGTACTGTTATCACATAGTCACAACTGGTTATATACTTTACACAGCATTTAGTCCACCGATAGACATGAATTGCAAAATGCCCGGCTTCACACAAAACTGATAGCAGAGCAGTGTCAACAGAAGCTGTTTAATCAAAACATTTTGGATCATCCCAAAGTCAAACTCCGTAAAAGTTTTCAGGATTACAAACCTGCTGTATTTCTTACAGTATTTAATTTTCCATTCATTATTACACATTATTCCTATATCGCATGACAGATGTCCATGGAACTAAGAGTAAAACGTTCATGTACTGTAATAGCACCTGTTTGGTTGTGGCCAAATACTCTCCATAGTCCTGGCCTTCAGCCCAGCCCCAGTGCTATTGACCAGGTCAATGATGTTGTTGGGAAGTGCAGCTTCCACCACAGTCCGAGGCAGCATCCCCCCTAAATCAGGCTGGATGTAGACCTCGAACTGGGAGCGGGAGGGAGTCCTGGCAACATGCGCACACACATTAACGCATCCACTCACCATAGTCAAGCCATGCAAGAAGACGCTCACATATACTGTTTAGTACTTGTGTCATCTGTTTGACCAACATGTACTAGTTAAACATTTTTACTACAGATGTGAGATGTCAGTCACACCATTTATAATAATAAATTAGCCCTGAAGTGTTTACACAAGTTGTTACCACCTGCTACTCTTTATGACTACTTAAGGTGATAGCTCAAACTTTCCATAGAGGCTTATATATTCTTTGATTTCATACACACAGTTTAGGTAACACTGTGACCCTTCAGCCTTTAGATTTTTTAATGCACTTTTCTCACTAGATTTCATTATGATTTACACTTGATGCTAATCTGAAGTGCACTTTGGAAACTATCATGTGACTGAAGTTGTCTTAATGGAGCCCTTCTAGCTTTTTCTTCACACCGAACGGGACATACAGTACGTACCCCAGTAGCGGAGAGCACACATATCCACATGCATTGTTGTGTCCTCTGATGTGAGGTGAACATGGCGGGCATTGGGGATAATCAACACTCACAGCTACATGGGAAATCCAGAGAAGGAAGCAGTTAGCACTGATCAGGGTAACATGCTTAGCGATGTGCATCCCAGTTACTCACAGTTAGTAGTGACTATTCCTTCATTGTATCGTTTCACCTTCACAAGGTCAACAAAATCTCTGGATGAAATGAGACCCATGCCGTAACTGTGGGTGACAGTGTGGCAAATAAAGGTCTCCTGTCGAAAAAGCAAATGCTCCAATGTTAAATGTGTCCTTATAAAAAGCAGTCCAGTCACATGTAAGGAAGTGTATCTCCAGCTGGGTGAACACTGCACTTTTAGTATGTCGTTCTTCCTGAAAAGTAAGGCTGACACCTAAATGATCTAGACTTCAAACAGTCCATGAAATTGTTTTCGGTCTCACCTGGCCAATATACTCAAGAATGGAATAAGACTGTAGTGACTTGTCCCATTTCATTCTATGCTCTGGAAGATACATGAAAGGAATGATATTTTCAGGTGTGTCTTCAATGGTTGCCTGACCACGGTACCTTTCCAAAGATCCAAAGAACAAAGTGTAAGTCTCACACCCAAGGAATTAAATATACAGAGATCTCCAATATCTGATGTAAGATGTTGATGTCCACCGTCAAACTATCTTTGCACAATCCATTGAGTATAAATCAGGTAAAATGTTATGTTAAAAATATCTAAAGCAATATATAGATAGTTCAGTATCCATTCAGGACTTACAGCTTTCCTTGATACTCATTTGATGGTTTCCATGATACTACAATATCGCCCTACAACAAAAGAGCAGCATTACATTTCTAAGACGGCGGGGATAGGGTAGGGCAGGGGGTGAATAATTCATGTAAGAACATGCGAAGCTGATAATCGGCTACATTATTACAAATTCGGATCTGCTTCTGAATAAAAGTAATTGTACACGTTTTTAAAATTTGGAGCTGCAATCACCATCTACATTTACAGTCATGGTTCTATCATTGATCCTTACTGAAGTTTTCGCCAAAGTCTATCCTGCTTCATCTTCATGATATGACCAAAGCTTCTGCGAAGCGTCCTCTGCCACTAAGTCCATTCTGTGATATAATCAATGTTTGTGGTACTTTGTTAAAGATTACTACAGTAAATTGTTTTCGACTAGCTAGACGGAACGTTTAGCTGAACTTTGCACTATCTGGCATGTAATTAAAACTGGGTACTGACTTTATCGTAAACAAAAGGGTTATAACAAAATATAATAATAACAATATGTATACACCGCAATGCACAATATGACTTACTCTGCCAGTCGCTGCATAAATAGTACACACACAGAAAACGGCCTGCGATTTACAGGACGGCAAGTTAACCAAATAGTATTAACAACGTGCAGTAAAATAGCGATTATGACACTGGTCTTTCCGGACAATTGAACTTTGGACATTATAGGCTAGTTATGCAATTACATTTACGGAAAATGATTTTTATTATGTACTAAATACGTGTTTAATATGTATTCCTTTCTTTCGGTCTCATTAATAAATGTTGTATATTAAAGGTGCTTTGTAGAACATTTTACTAGATAAAAAGCCCTATACTCTATTAATGGTCACTGCACATAATAGTATTGCTGATGGGCTTCCGTGTCAGTGACGTCATCGGCCTCTGAGCGTGCTGGTAATCGCGAGGACGCCAGTTCAGTCAGGTTTAGATCTCCAGTTTAAAATATATACTGTAATACTTTTCATGTAAAGTGTTTTATTTTACTGTGAATACAGTTAGCGCTTTTTATGATATGCAGGATATAGATTAATAATGATTAAGCAACTTGAATCCCAGGCAGTACTCTAGAAGAGAGAATCAATTTAAAGTGGGTTCATTTTAACCTTTGTTAATATGACCAAACGTTTTGTCCTGTCCCCGAGTATCCCGAGAGATTTCCTACATCAGATGATGGATAATCTTCCATCGGCAGGAGGGCTTAAGTCTTTGAGTGGCAGGCAGTTTTTAATCGTTGTCTCACAGCACCGGACCCCTGGAGATCAGGGGGAGGGGCGGGGGGGCTGGCAGACCCTGGTGTTTTAGCTGATAGGAACAGAACAAAGTTATCTCACCCCGTAATGCAGAGCCCCCCCACCCCCCGTTAATAATCTTGTTAATACGTCATTTTCCCCTTGGTAATAGCGCAGGCAATTTAGATTGTGCCAGTTTATTCCCGAATAGTCTTGATCTTCAACATAATGTTCGATTCTATTATTTATCTGGCATCTATAGGTTATTTGGATCATATTTTAAATAATTTAGACAGCGTAATATTTTTGCTTAAGATAACCATGTTACGGGTTTTCTTTACACCAGCCTCGCGTTTTCCGAATTTTAAATCCAATTGTACGTTCCGTTACCCCATGTTGCCGTATTCAGTTAGGGTGAAGAAGCAAAGAAATTAAATGCGAAATGTAAGGAATAGCCACTTATCCTAATAACAAACAAAGTTATGCTGTAGCTCTCTGTAAGAAAACGTGCATGGCATGTTAAAACTGGGAGATTTATGTTCTCAAGAATATAGTGAAATTCAGTACTTGGTATGCACTGGTTACCAGCACATTGAGGAACAAATGATGAAAATAATGCATTTTAGAAAAAGATGACTGGATTCTCTTAAGTTGTCTCAACTGATGGACTATATATAGCCCTTATCAGTCTTGTTAGCATGACACTGCAAATTAAGCGAGCTTTTCGTGATGGCAGCCTGAAGAGTGGGGTCTTCAGCTGCAGTTAAATATGTCAAAAACTAAAACTGACAGCCATTGCCTGCAAACCAAGCATTGCCAAGCCAACCCAAGGAAGGGATAGTTTTGTATCTGGTCATTTTCCTTGCTGACCTGGTTATCAAGGCTGGTCAGGACCGCAGGGCTTTAAGCAGGAAGCCTGAATGAAATGCAAGTGAAAGAGAGGAACGTCTGAGTGGCAGGACATGAGGAAGGACAGAATGTTCTGGAGCACAGCAGCACTGAGCATGGTATTCCTTATCCATTTCGGCTTTACCATCTCCACAGGTGAGCACTCCTGGAAAAGCCCTAGCACCGATCTACCATATGGCATGGGTTTTTCTAATGTGAATGAGGAACGTAAGCTGAGAAGTCCCACAGTCTTACAAGAGATTAAAATGGAAATATTTAAACCTAAATAGAATGTCTTTTTGACTGATATTAATATGCTAGCTAATGTCTAATTGTATATACTGGTCACACATGGTTTCGGTAAATTGGTTTTTGTATGTGACAGTGGGGATGCAAAGTGTGAACGTGTGTGCCACATGTCACGTCAACGCCACGTGTGAAGAGAAGGCTGACGGCCACAAAGTCTGCAACTGCATGTATGGCTTTGTGGGAAATGGGAGAACCCACTGTCAAGGTCAGTTTCTTTACTTAATTTGAAAGTATAATTTCTGCAAATCCCCTGGTTTGAGTGGAGGTTGATATAGGTTTTCTTCTTAAAATGGCTTCCCGTTGAAGGTGGTATAACAGTTGCTTTCTGTCAGATAAAGATGAGTGCCAGATTGGAGCCAATAAAATTTGTGGGAATCACACGGCCTGCCACAACACCTATGGCAGTTTCTACTGCACCTGTCTGACTGGCTACCACCCCTCCAACAGCATGGCAACCTTCATTCCAAACGACGGCACCTTCTGTGATGGTATGCTATTGACCATTTAGAATAACTTCCATTAAAGGTGACATTCATCTTTAAGTTTTATGCGCTTAATCTTCAAACTAATTAAGGTCAGTGGTTTGTTCTATATCGAAACTTATTGAAACACATCTATTTATACGATTGGACAAGAATTATCAATACTATCGCTACAATTTACCTGAAGATATACTGTAAATGCAGATAATGAATAGCTTGCTTAGTTGCAAATGTTCTTTCTGAACTACAAGGTGATACTAACATACAGTATCAATTTACCCGTAAACCCAAAGTTTTATCAGCCGCTTAGTATGTTGGTTTATATAAAGCGTTAGCAAAGCTTTAACAAAGAAAATGGAAAAGTTAAATTGAAAAGCAGGGTGTCCATCAACAGGATCCATTATGTACAGTGAGGGTAATTTATAGCTGCAGTTTCTGCATGTTACCTACAAAATTGTGATGAAATCACAATATACAGCCCTATTCAATAGTCTTTTGTAATGTGTAAAGTGAAGTGAAGTGTAAAGTGAAATTGCGATTTAGAACATGTTGATACACACTAATATTTCATCATTTTAATGTTACAATTGACTTTATTGTTTATGAAACCCATTCAGATTTTCAAGTCTTATTGTTTTACAGCCTTGATCCACAGTGGATTTAGTTGTTTTTTTTAAACGATGCTCAACAGAAAAAATATCAATGTCAAACTCAAAACAAATCTCTGTGTGATTGAAATTGATTATAAATACAGAATACAAAAATAAGTGATTTTGTAAGTATTAACCCCCATTACTATGTCACACCTAAATCATCACTAGTGTAGCCAATTGGTTTGGGTTACTTTGTAGCCAAGTGTGTTGGATTACAGGTGTTACAGTTAAGGTGTGATCATAGTATAAATACTCCTGTAGCTGGAAGGTGTAAACATGGCTATAAATATTCATAAAAAGGTATTATAGCCATGTTTATTATGCATTATGACTCCCTTATGAAGCTTTCTTCTATAATGCAGTTTGAAGGTATCCATCCATCCATTTTCCAAACCACTTATCCTACTGGGTCGCAGGGGGTCCGGAGCCTATCCCGGAAGCAATGGGC
>JAODJX010000042.1:10751966-10767282 GCA_026776945.1 Isichthys henryi
TGCTGCTATGTTGTGGAATCAGAGCAGCAGGGTTGGTGCTCAGGTGCACTACCAGTGCCGTGTTGGATATTACAATGCGGGGAAAGGCAATGTCTCACTGTGTACTGCTGACGGTTACTGGGATCCTGTAGATATACTCTGTCAAGGTATCACATGAATATTTTTCTTAGGTGATGTTAGTATCCATACATCTGTCTCAAATGACCCATGTTTATTTCACCTATTCCACAGCCCTCATTTAACTACCGATGACTTGTGACTTCCCAGTCAGAAGTTGATAGTCTCATAGATGTATATTACTGCACAAGGCTGGTCAAAACTTAATACTGTATGATTCTTCAAAACAGACAGAAACAATCAACCTAAGAATAACATGTAACCGTTGATAGCCAGTTACAAATCAGATCATGTCCCGGATATCTGGGCTTGACTCTGGTGAGTCCCCCACTGTCTCCCAGTGCTTTGTTACACCACCAGAATACCTGCATGGGTACTAAGGTTCATTTCTAGGATTATATAACATTTGGAGAGGTTGTATTCCTCTTTGTGATCGCTAGAAGAACTCGGTGCAGAGCTACAATTCTCTGTGCAGTTAGGGTAAGTAATCTGTTCACGTTAATGTGCCTAGTCATCTATGTGAAGAATGTAATGAACACTTGTGTTGTGTAATATAACCACAGGATTATGACTTAAGTGTGTCTTTGACTATGGGTTGCCAGCCTCCCAGTCAGACGATGCTCTACCTGATACCAAAAAATAGCTTCAAGGAGTTCAGTCCCAGCAGACTTTTCTGTCTCATCTATGGGAGGAGATGCACGATACAGAACTAGCTGCGTGAAACATTTGTCTCTATACCTGGCTTGTGTACAAAAATGACAGGCGAGGTGTAATGCTTGCCTAAATCTGGCAAACTTATGTTCTAAGTTCATTTTAAGTTTAGTAAGCACACACACCTGTGCTTTGACTGACTTCCTGTTATTACAAGTTCCTCGGTTCCTGTTTTCGTATTTCCAGCATGTCGCTCACCTGGCTAAGCCTCTGTGCCTGTGATCAAAAAGTCACCAGTTTGAGCCCAGCCTCGACAGAATAGTGATGCCTGTGGGCCCGTGAGCAGGGCCGTTAAGTCTCAGCTCCAAGGGCATCACTGTGGGTGGCTGACCTTTGCTGCCAAGTTGACTCTCGCCTACATATGTGTCTGTGTGTCATGGAGAGCAAGACAGGGTAGACAAAGAGAATTTCCTCATAGGGATCAATGAAGTACCATTATCTTATCTTAAACTTATGTAATTGTTGTGTATTTTTTGTGTTTTGTGTGTTGTTAGATATGTAAAGGTACTTTTGCTGTTTATATAATGGATAATGTGGCGATGCGTTACTACTTGTGCCATGTTTGTGTGCTTGTTACAGTTACACTAAGGAAGTAGCAGATCTGCCAAGCTTCCACAGAGCGGTACGATCCTTCATCTTCCCCTAATCCACTGCTCTTTCCGGCCCCCAGCACTGTGTGGTCCTCCTCCCCGGTTGCTCCACGCTGTGGTGGAGTGGCAAAATGGCACAGTGGCGGTACATCGTTGCCAGGACGGATACCGCAGCAGGACAGGAAGCAACATATCTGTGTGTGACCATGCCCAGACTTGGCACGCTGCCACCCTCGTCTGCAGGGGTATGTTCCTGTTCCGAGCACCAGCAGCTGTAGGTAACTCCTGCAGATACACTCACCCCACTGTCTCGCACTGCATGCCGGCACATTCCCTCTGATTGTCTCTGTCCGCAGCCACATAGCTCGCCTTGATTCTCGATATTTCATGCTTTTCACTCCTTTAATTAAAGTCTGATGCTCTCTGTGTCCTTCTGCATGTTATAGAGGTTAAGCCACCCATCAGTAAAGTGGAGGTGTTTAACGAGAGCTGCCTACGGTGGAAGGCTGAGATGAATGGTGGAAACCAGGAACACTACACCGTGAGTCTGCAATACCAGTCCAGGCTTCTTACTGCATCTTAATCTTTGGTTTTGTTACAGTGATCAATCAATCAATATACCACTCAATTAACTAATGGTATTAGATGTGTGGGCCTCTGATTTAAAAAATGTTACATTGTAAATGCATAGGGGATGGGATGGTGGTGCAGTGGTTTGCACTGTTGCCTCCCACCTCCGGGACCAACGTTTGAGTGTCTACCATGGTTCTATGTGCGTGGAGTTTGCATGTTCTCCCTGTGTTGTTGTGGAGTTTCCTTCAGGTACTCTGGTCCCCCCCCCCAACTACCACATATACAGTCCAAAAACATGCTGAGGTTAATTGTAGTTACCAGATTGCCCATAGGTGTGCCTGTGTGAGTGTATGGTGTGTGAATGTGCCCTGTGATGGGTTGGCACCCCATCCTGGGTTGTTCCCTTGTGCCTGTAGCCTCCAGGATAAGCTCCAGACCCCTTGTGAGTCGGAATAGGACAAGCGGTTACAGAAAATGGATGGATGTATATTTATTTCTTTACTAATGGCTTTATATGTTCTGGAATGTAAATCTCACTCTTTCAGACAAAGAAGCCAAATGCCATCTTCTAAGACTAAAATTTTGATGGCATGGTCAGGCATAGCAGTGTACGCATAATACCAAGGTGGCAACTCCAAACCAGATGCCAAATCCCAATGCCAACACCACACTGGTGAACTTAATGGTCTCGGAGTACTGCATCTTACATTTTAATATGCCAGTGGCAGGTGTTTCTTGCAGTGCTTCTTAATCTGTAGCCCTTCCCCTCGATCAGGTTCAGTTTGTGGGATCCAGGGCTTATCAGAAGACATTCCAGGACAAACAGATGCTGGTCTTCAAATCAGGAGCTAACAGACCTGAAATCTGTATGAACCTGCTGCCAGGAACCAACTACTCCATAGACATCACAGCACAGACTACAAATTTCTCACTCACCATCTCCGCCAACACCAGTATACAAGGTATAATGTGTGTTTTCAATTGAGATGCCCTTTGTTAGGCTCCTGACCCCCTGCGACTCTGAATAGGACAAGTGGTTACAGAAAATGGATGGCTGGATGTCCTTCGTAAATGTAAATTAGTGTTAAACATACAGATTTACCTACAACAGAAGCACAGGGAAGTGAAAAAGGAACAGTTTAAGTTTCTTCCATTTTCTTATAGCTTCTATAACTTTCCCGTTGGTCACATGCTCTGCTTGATCACATTTTAATAGAATCTTACGTAAAAGCTCTTCGTAACTTGATTTATCCTGTAATCCATATCACTCTGAGGTGTCTTGAGACAAGGTATACAAAGAATTACTGACAGAAGAAATGAGGTTCTGGTGACTCAGATACGGCTCTGGGATTTTCACCGCCAGCAGATTAGAGAGTCGTCATCTTAGAAAAATGAGATGCTAATCTCTGGAACCAGATGATTCCAACACCAGGAAACTGAATCAGCAGCACACTTGACAGCCTCTCTGCCTAACTTGTTAGTCACCTCATTGACAGTATCAGTGTCATCACTTGGACTATTTTTACCCTGACTTTTGGCATGATGTACTTTCACATAATGGTGATTCACAGTGAGGAAGGAAATGCTAGTTTGATAGACTGCCAGTGTGACAGCTGCAGTCTAACAGTGTGTCTCTTGGGCACATGTCTGGTAACATGATTTGGATGATTAGTATAGCTTGACTGGTATTCTGTATGCCTCTCAGATCTTTGGTTTTGTACTGATGTTGAGAACTGTAGGAACTCCCAGAATGCCACCAGCTGAACACTCATGTATCACTGTAGCTCCTCCAGTCCCTCATGTCACCTTCAGAGATGTAGAAGGTTCCTGTCCTACCCTTGGACTCCACAGGACCATCCACCCACAGGATGCAATTAGGTGGGGCACTTTCCACCATAATTCCAGCATAATCATAAGTCTATTATTGTCAGTATATTACATTATTAATATTGACTGTAGATGTAATCATGCCCATATACTACACTAGCAGATCTAATGACGGGTTTAACCATTTCATTTTTGTTATGCATGTAGGACTCATTAAATAAGGTTTTGGTACTTTCAAGACCACAGCACCGCTTGTTTTTATTAAAGCTCTGTGAACTTTGAAAGTTTCTTTTTGGGTCTTTGAAGTGTGTACCAGGTTTTTGTGCTGCTGTTTGAGGGGAAGGTTGTGTTTGACTGCTCCTCTCCGCGCACTCCACACTTTTACGGCTGCCGGGAGCCGTGCCAGGAGTACATAACGGCGGAGGTCCAGCTGGCTGCAACTGGGAGAAAGCTTTTCTTCACTGTGGGGGACCAGCAGTGGTATGGGGGATACTACAATGCCCCCCTGGAGAATGGCAAAGACTACTACATAATACTGCGTGCCGTCAGTCAGTGGGCAGGGGTAAGGATATCCTCAGGTTTCTTGGAATGGGATAAGCAAGCCCTGAATGGCTTCCTGACACTGGAAGGGCAGGACAAGAGCTCTGAATGGTCTGTTATGCTTCAGTGGGGGATAACAACCCAACTCACATAGCAACATGAATTTTCTTATGTTGGAAAAAAAATACCTATAAAAAAATTCAGTCAAAAATCAGAATATTTAATGTAGGCGATGAAACAAAAATCTTTTGCTATTTTTGTTTACTTTCGACCTCTAGGTCAGAAAGCAGTACTGTGTAATCTGGGCAAAAGTCAAGGGTAAGATTTTATCCTGCTACTTCCCTATTTATGTGTGCAGTTTTCAAGGGAATTAGGTTATATAAATAGCATTTATCATGGTACTAATCATGCCAGCATGCTGAGTCTGGTGTATTCACTTAAACAGCCAAGACTCTGAAGCATTAACTTACAGTTTTCTTCTCAATTGCTTTAGCACATTTCATGAAACATACTTACATACTTAACATTCTGACGACTCTTAACAGTATTTCTCAAAACAGCGCACATAGCACTGCATATAGCACAGGAGTATGGTTCAGCTGCAAAAGGTCGTGACTCATGTCACAAAAGCACGTAAATCTATAAATGAATTGGCCAATGCCTCCAAAAAGGAAAGTACCTCCGGCACCATTTTAGGAAGGGAAAAGAAAGTTTGTTAGGATGATTCCAAGGGCCCCTGAAGATGATTTTAATGGGCCTAAAAAAATTGGAACTTATCTGGATTGGGAATAAAATGTGATATACTTTCATGGACCCCAGACTCTCTAGCGGTGCCCTTATACACATGTAACTTCTTCAAATCTCAAGACACAGTAGAACAGAAAACAAGTCACACAGCACTGCACAACGAAAAATGAGGAAAGGAAATATAAAAAAAAAATTGCAACAAAATCATGTGGTGTGGGAACCAAATATACAAAACCATATCACTGCAATTTAGAGAGTATGTTCTTGAATTGTGTGAACTGTTTTTCCATGTGGTCGCTTACACTGTAATTACATATTTATATAATTTTAAGTATAAAATTACACTGGGAAATTACATAATCCAATTCAACCAACTAGACTTAAGCAACAGAAAATTACGCTAAATAAAATTAATTGTAGAAGAAAATTTGCATACAGATACCAAAACATTTGGAAATTTGTGTGAAACAATGAGAAATGATGTTCTGCTGTGCAGAAGTGACATCATGTATGGGGATCACGCTTATTTTGCAAAATGTTAACTATTTGAGAAATGTGTCAATGCAATAGAGAAAAACTAATATCTTATTAAATTTATAGGCCCACAGGGATATATGTAAAAGAAGGAAAAAAAAAAAACAATGGGTCAGAGTCATGCCTCTTGAAGCTGAAGCAAATGTTTCACAATATTGCCCTAATCCATGTGACTGTTAAAAAATGGTTACTGTGAGTTATTTTACCGGCAGGTGCATCCTACATCATTGAATCAGTGACTCTCTTAACTGGGGGATCCATTGGACTGGTTGCATTCATAGTACTTCTGGGATATTCATATACCTGGTAAGCTGCATAATGCACACTTAAACACAATAGATATAGAATATTAAGTACCTTATCTTCTGATATTCATGTAAATGAAGGAAGTTGCATCACTTTCCTCTTAGGAGGTGAACTGGACCATTGTTTGCAGAAACTAATTTTGGAATAGTCTAGTAATATTAGTCAACATTTTTCCCTGGTTACTTCATGTTGACCAATATCTTACTTAATTTACACCCCAGATATAGTGATGAGGGGGTGGCGAGTAGCTCAGTGGGATAAATCTGTGCCTACAATTGGAAGATTGCTGGTTCAAACCCAACCTCAGCACATCTGCAGGTCCTTGAGCAGGGGCCATTATCACCCCCCCAGATCTCTGTGTGCCACTATGGTGTCACCTACAAAGAGCAAGCTGGGGAAGGCATAAAGAGAATTTCCTGACAGGGATCAATAAAAGTATTCCTTGTATTTACACTAAAATGCATCCCATTGCCAATTTCCAGATTCTAATCTTTAGTGTCCCCACGAGTACTGCTCATTAGTCTATTCTTAAATTGTAAATAGTCTGGCCTTGCCAATCAGGAAAGAAAGCAAAACATTTCCCAGTGTGTTTATGATAAGAATAAACATGAAAATTTCATATTTAGATTTCAATGGAAGTCTGTGTAAATAACCTGTTCAAATAAATGAGTACCATTTATTTCCCTGCAGGTACTGTAAGAAGCAATAACAGAAGTTCACAGTCCCCTTTAGAGTCCAATGTGTACAGTCTTTAATCCTGGGATTGTAATGTGCCACAGCACAACAAATGCAGCAATTACATTTTGAGATTCTGAAGATTTGTACATTGACTTGTATCCTTCTTTGTTATATTTTTTTCTAATAAATCTTAAATTTACCCAACTATATATACGCAAAGTTCTTCATGGATCATGACTCCACTTCATAGAACATTAACACTTGTAACACCTGTGCCCTTTAGCTATTCAACCTGCTGCACATGGCGAATTAATGAAATGTTTAAAAAAAAATTGAAATTGTTAACTTGGCAGCTCTCACCTGATTGTGATTATGATTAAATAAGTAATTTGTATGGCATACATCCAGTAACCCCCAAACAACAGCATATTCTGGATCTGATAGGCAGAAGAATTTACACAAGCTCTATACAACATTTCTCAAATTGTAAGCAAGTCCTACTCTTGATCAGTGTGGATTACTTCCTTATGGGGGGGGGATGAAATGGTACATGTGAAAAATAAGCCATTGGGCATATAGAATTATCCAACAGCCCTACCCACCCCTGTAAAAATTCTTGATGGTTCCGTTCAAAAAGCAGCCTGCAGTTCCGGTTTAATGGTGTATCCCTGACTTTTTAGAATGATAATGGCACAAACAGGTGGATTCAATGTAGTGGATCAAAATGTGTTTTTAAGAGACCCGCTGCACGGTACCCGTCTATTTAGCGCTCTTTGCGGGGGCATCCCCATCATATATCAGTTGCTTTGGACAGGTGGAGATCTGCTTCCTTTATAACTTCTCAGTCTTTCTCTTGTCACCAAAATAAGTGGGATTTCAGCTGCGACACATTGTAAAGATTTAGGGTTACCACTTATTTTGTATTATTGTAACACACACACCCCCACCACACACCCCCCCCCCCACCCCACCACACACACACTTTATGCTTCCTATTAGTGCTATTCCCTATATACAAACCATTTGTCACCACAGCAGCTCAGAGGTCGTCACAATCTCTTCATAGCTTACGGGTCGAGAGTCTGACTGCATAAAGTTTGCATGTTCACAAAGTATTCCTCATATTCAGGGACAGGCTCTTCAGATACGCAGGTCATTAACTATACATTTTTTAAAATATTACGGTTAAGATGATTAAAGTCCAACTAAGACAAAACACCTGACGAAGATCAAAAATGATTGGCAGCAACGAAAACCGAATGTCACGATGCGCTTTACGTTACACTTTAGCATCAAAACAACGGATTTATGCCTCCAGGAGACAGTGAGAATGTGCTCATGTAATTGAAGAATCCTTTTGTTATTTACATGAACTGATGAAACACGTCATGTTAAAGGTAAGAAACTACTTACATAAGAACTGTATATAAACAGTGAGATTAATGCCCACTCATTGCAAATAAAAATTCAAAGTCTGGCTGCTATATCATGTACACAAAAAAAAACAAAAAGACTAGGACCTTGAATGTATGCGAGGGCAAAACGCAATGTTCATACATTTCACACACACACACACACACCTTTCAATCCTAACTGCTTCAAGAACTGTAATACATCTACAGGCTGTACATCTATGTCTAAAAAAAAAAATATCAAATTATACAATGGGAAACAAAATAAATATATAAATTTAAAAAATAAAAATAAAAAAAGGTCATTGACCTGTGATAACTCGTATCGTGGTTGGTTGGTAACCACGTATCTAAGCACTGCTCGTTCTCCAGTGTCGTCTTAAGTCCTCTGGAATGACTGTTCTGGTATAAGTATTTCACATCATCTTCTGAAATCCTAGGCCAAAATATTCATTATAATCTCTATTAACTCGTGTCTGAATATTCACATAACTACTGCCCATTTCTCATCTGGCGAACACACAGACATGCACGCACACAAGCGCATACATTCATACATAAACACACACACACACACACACAAGCGCATACATACACACACACGCATGCACGCACACACACGCACATACACACACGCGCATACACACATACACACGCGCACACACACACACATGCACGCACACACACACACACGCACGCACATACACACACACACACGCACACGCACGCACACAAGCGCATACATACATACACACACACACACACACACACACCTTATGATACTGTCTCTTCAATGGGTTAGAAAGTTCTCTCAATGAAATTCATGACTCACATAAGGGGGAAAAAGTAATATCTTTAAAAATAATAATAATAATAAAAATGCCGGAGGGCTAAGTCTCTGACTGTCTCATTCGCATCCCTGGTCTCCACAATTTGCTGTTCAGTAGCTTCTTTCCTTTTTTTCGATTTATTATTATTTTTTTTTTGTGAAGCTGTACTCAGCTTCTGACAGTGTCACACATCCAGGATCTCTTCCGCGGTCCCTCCACAGTGCAAGCGGTACCGGCCTGTCCTCCATCGCACAGTGGGGTCCCACAGGGCAGACAGGAAGATCTGGATGGCCATAGACTCCCTGATGAACCAGGCAACAGCATAATCCAGCTTGGAGAAGGAGAGCGGACCCCCCTGATGGAGGAGAGGGTTAGGGTTAGCACCAAATGGAAGGATTCAGGCCCATCCCTGAGGTTACCCATTTTGCATCAATAGCTAGTGTTTCATAATCCATCCTGCAACATCCATAATTTTGTTGTTTAGTTCTCTGACCATCCCAAGAAAATCAGGAGAACTCAGCAGGCTTAAAAGCAGAATGTTACGCAACAGTACAGTAGTGGATTAATGTACGTCAGTGTTAACAGGCCACGGCAGGATCGAAACCTACCTGGATGCCTTGTAGCTGGATGTAGTCTGCGATGAACCAGGCCAGGCAGTGGCACAGGAAGAATACCATAACATCCCAGTGGAAGAGGTGATGCGCCGCCCAGCCGATGATAAGGCTTGCCACGAAGCACTCTGCAATGGGCTCACAGATGGTGCCAGGGAGCATGTTAATCCGGAGCTTGGCCCACCTGTGAGAGTGAAACGGGGAGAGTCGACACCACTCTGGGAAGGTTCCTACATGCCCATGACCTCGAAGTCTGACCCAATATCTGGTTACCTCAAATTGCCACAGTTATATCAAAAACTCCTGAATGGGTAAAAACCAACTGATCAAGATATTGTTAAACCAAAATTTAAAAAGAATGAAATGCATGGGAATTTAAAGGTATTTTTGGAATGTCAATGAAATGTTTACAAAGCTGTGCGGGAACAAAATCACTAATTGTGAAATTGAACAAGAATGTGAATTAATACTGGATATAGCTCTAAATGTTCTAATATTTTGACTTTAAACAATACATTTTCATTCCCATCACTGAACACACCCAGCGATTCATTTGTTTAATGATTTAATGGTTCGAAGCTCAGAGAGGTCAGAACCAGGAACAGCCCAGCTGGGACACACTGGAAAGCCTGGTGGCACTGGTGAAAGACAGCGGTCTCAAAACCAACCTTATCATCCGTGACTGAAACTGTGTGATAGAGCAGGAACCCGAATTCTGCAGTGCCACCTGCGTTGCCATGGCAAATTTCCAGCCCCTAAGGGACAACGAAGAAAATTTACAGTATATCACAAACACATTTATGGGAATCATTTCTTGGACATAACAGGCTTACAATGATATGCTAATATTCCACAAGAGCTGGTTATGTAGAAAGATGTGGGCCAGAGTATCCATTAAAAACCACATTTCAAGAATAAACACACGGAGAACCATGCGATGCTACAAGCAGGAAGGACTGGAATGTATATTCAGGAGCCGCCATATTACAATCTTTACTTAAAAGGGTCGTCGAATTGGCAAGACGACAGGAAGCTATTTTTAACAGGAGCAAACAAAACTTTATAAATAATTAAGTGAATATTTCAGGCTTCACTGAGCCCTTGTTTTTATTACTGCACAACATTTATGTCCACTTAGAATGAAGTATTAATTCATATAGCTGTACTGCTTATAATGGGCTAAACCATAATGCTTAAAATCTCATTAAAAACCGGACATTAGCCAGACCGTGGGTACATGAGAAAGGGAAGTTCTGGCCTCATGAGAGCCTCAGTTTTAGTTCCTAAAAATGGCAGTCTTCAGTAAGTATTTGTCTGAAATTTTGGTTCCTGCTGAACTATTTAAGGGGTTACGATTTGTATATTGCGGTAATCAATGACAATCTTTTTTGCCATTCAGATGTGTCTCAAAAACAAATCAAACATACCCAACGATAATTTAGCAGCAGTTCTTAAGTTACTCATTCTTGCACCTGCCTGTTGTACTTCACAACTGCTGACAGCTATTTTCTATCCTGTGGGAACTGCTAATATAATGCTAGCTCATGTAACCCAGAACACCGCCAACACCAACAAGCCCACCTGTCTGCGATGGCTTTGGCCATGAAGTAATCCTCAGCGATGTACTGGGCGAATGCGATGAGGCCACCGGCCTGGTCCAGGACATCCTTCCTCATAAGGCAGGACATTCCCGTCACACACTTGAAGCCTGTCACATTCGCGGAGATGTAGGAGCGGGGGTGGGATGTCCCGAAGTATACCTATGATGGAGAGAGCACTAATTTGCTCTGACTGCCCAAAGATCATTCAGACAATACAATAATAATAATAATAATAATAATAAAATAATAATAATAATAATAGTATAATACAGAAACCCCATATTAAGTATTATAACATAAAATCATCTGTAGCTATAAAAAGGGGCCGTCAGAGCAGTGATGTCCTCATATGCATGACCATTATAAAAGCTTGCTTCTTATACACAGGATTCCCTGATTAGCTTCATAGGAAAGGTCTGGGAACTGAAGCGTTGTGCTTATATCCGTTCCCACAAAATATCAGTAATTTTTTGGAGAACAGAAGAAATTCTTGTTAGTTTCCACTGTGCCACTGTTAATTTGCATATCTAATAATGTTAAATTGTTTCCCCCTCCCCCCCAAATATACACTTACAACCCAGATAAATCTCTTTAAACATTTTCTGTAATGCCTAAGACTTTTGCACAGTACTGCAATTTTTTTTTTTTTTTTTTACAAATAAACACTTGCCATAAATATTGTTTCGATATGAGGATATGCACGCTGATCAGGTATGTGTCATCAATTACAAAGGTCCCATTTTCTTAGTATCTATTGATCTACTGAGGTGTTCCAGTGAAGAACTTCAATCTTTAGGCTAACAGAAAATCACAATCAATCAATCCGATAAGTTAACATGCTAAACATTAAGCATAACAATGCTGCAATTACGTGAAATTCAAGATTCAAATATATTTTGAAGCAATTTAAATGGCTTCTCTGGAATCATGTCTGGCAATTTAACAATACACACTCCCACTTCTGCCCTAAAGTTGGCCCCTGAATAACCCAGGGAAGGTAGTCAGAAATTAATCATCCAAGGCATTTATTATTTCACAATGGACGCCTCCAACAATCCTGAGAGGAACTAATAACACAAGCAGAAACAGGGATATGGAGGATGTTACCAGTTACCAGAACAACTCCGACAGGCAGGACAAAGCATACATCTACAGAGAATACCTACTACCCTGGGTGAGGCATTGGGCAAGTGGCTTCATTACTCTAAAATGCAATAAGTTACACAAAGCAGCTTTACAGGAATGCATATGCGTATGCATATTTTAATGACACATTCAACATATGAGAACAATATTCTGAATGTATGACCATCAGCCTTATGATGCCATAAATGTCACTGCACACATGCAATAACTTAAATGTGCATACAATGCTCACACAAAGTCTTGGGAAGCTTGCTTAATTCTGTAAAAATGTTGCACATTTATTGGTTTCATAAACGTCCACTGACAAGCAATGTGTAATATATCTGCACATATTTTTCACGCAGACATTTTATTGTCAGCTTTTTTTTTTGACTGACTCAGTCATTCTATTCTTGCCATTTTGCTATTAATTACACTTAAAGTTACTGGCTCTCAAAGGACAGCTGAATACAAACATTTGGAGTTTTATGCTATTGCAATGGTGATACTAACTGAAAAGCACCCAATGAGAATGCTTGCCAATTAACTTTTTAACTCAGAATGTTTTAGAACTATAATTTGGGTTTCAGTTTATCACTACGTGAAATTAATGTTCTTAAAACTACTGGTTGTTTCCAATGTGATAAATCTTTCATAAACAGATGAATGAAGTATTGATTTTTTAGAAAACCAATACCTTTTACTGAATTAAGACGACATTCGGTGAGCAATGTATGTATAGTTAAAATACACTGGAAACCATTTATAGTGATCACGTTTGTCTGGGTGAAATTGATCGCTATAAGCATGTGATCATTAAAACCAGTTTTTTTCTCCTCTATGACAAATTACCATCTAATTAACAGTTGTATATTTATTACACGAGCTTATGGTAATAAAATGGACAGTGTCGCTATTTACTTAATTTTATTGATTTCAAAACACAGTAGCTGTTTCAAACACTTCAAATTAAATTACTGAACTGTGTATAGTTCTATAATTTCGGCACATTTTATGCAAGGTTAATAAACGTGAGGGAAAACTTGCTGTAAACAGACACAGCAAGCAACAGTTTCAGTAACAAAAACGGGGGGGGCGGCGGACAGTGACAATTTCTAACACTAATGACAAGTCCACCATCACTATGCAAACCACACCTACAATGACCAGTGAAGGGAAGAGTAGGATTGGAAATTCATTTCATTCAGCTAGTTTACTATTTAAATGGCCATAAAACACTTTTGCAAAATTACATACATGTGTGTGTGTAATGAAACACAGCAGATTAACCAGGCAATGACAGACATCTGAAAAGCACGCAAGCAAGTCGCTGTAGCTAAGGACGTCTGCCAAATGAGGTAAATGTATATCTGAAAACCTGCAGTCTGCTGTCTAATGAGGAAAAGAAACACTCACCTGCTCCAGGGTGGCAGCAAAGCCTTGCCTGTCGGCCACATAAGGCAGGCCGTGGACAAGCCCCACCTTCTCCGTCATCTGACTGGCCATATCGGTGAGGGTGTCCTGCTTCACTGCAGAGACGGAGTATAAAGCAGGGAAGAGCATCACCAATGATTTTCTTTTCAATCTGATTCAACTTAAAACATGGTTGGTATTGCGAGGACCGATTCCAGTGGGGGGGACATCAATTCTCAAAATGATATGAGATTGAGATCGGAAGAATTATTATTTCAGTGTTGATCTGCACATCCATACTAAAAAGTTAAAACTGTACATGCACTATTAACTGCGGTTTGACTGCTAATCATTAGTCATTTGAGATTTAAAGAAATGACTGCTAAGTGTAAAAGAGGGGTCAGGTAAATCTGTTACACAAATAAAACCCCCCCCCCCTTTTCGACAATATAATCTGGATGATTGTCTGCCACATACGATGTGGAGGAAGATGCCCTCATGATACTACTCACCACGTATTCCACTGTCACAAATCCAGACAAGATCATACTTGGCCACCACATAGCCTGGCATTAAGTTGTTTATTTTGGGATTGATGCCAACTTTCTTTCCCCCTATAATACAGACATTTTGTTGTTAATGCCGCTTTGTTTGCAATCAGTGAGCCATCATAAAAAAAAAAAACCTCTACCAAGACAACTGTGAAAGGAAAGTGTCTTTAAAATGTGGCCCTTTCGATTATACACCAACATTCACAAAGAGTGAATAAAAAAATAGGTCTTACCAACAAACAGCCTGGCATCCACATTGGGATATTTTCCAAGAAGTCTTTTACACACATTGATAGCAGGGTCATCATCATCTTGCACACAAAGCAGAATTTCATACTGCCAAAAATAGAAAGTTGAAGTGAAATTTTAAAATAGACATACAGAGAATGACGCACTCTATTAAAACTAGCCCCAGAGAGACAGAAAAAAAGGCAAAAAATAAATACTGATATTCATATCAAAAGGAGTAATTCACAAAGCATGCAGGTCTATTGTTTCACCTTCTATCATAAATAAGTGAAATTTAGCACCATGAGAAAAAAACAAAAAAACTCATAGCTACTTGTACTGTACACAAAGATGGAATTCGAGGGTATACTGATGATGATGGTGATGTAGCTATTATAGGATCATGGTGAAGTGTGATAGTGACAAAAGGGTGTCAACAGCAGCAATTAGGACTTCTTTCCTACATTCTGACGCTAGGTCTTTACTTGAAAACTAAACATTCCTGAGAGGCTTGATGAAGACAGGTACATACTGGTAGATGGGGGAAAAAACTAAATAAAATACACCCAGCCAACCATGCAGGCATATACAAATTATATATATTACGCGTATCCCTGTGTATGTGTGTGTGTGTATATATTATATACACACACACACACACACACATATATACACACACACACACACACACACACACACATATATACACACACACACACACACATACACATATATATATATACACACACACACACACACACACACATATATATATACACACACACACACACACACACATATATATATACACACACACACACACACACACACACACATATATATATACACACACACACACACACACACACACATATATACACACACACACATATATGTATGTGTATGTATGTATGTATGTATG
>JAODJX010000042.1:10767382-10781223 GCA_026776945.1 Isichthys henryi
CATATATATATATATATAAACACACAAACACACACACAAATATATATACACACACACACACACATATATATACACACACACATATATATACACACACACACACACACACACATATATACACACACACACACACACATATATACACACACACACACACACACACACACACACACACACACACACAAAAAAAAACAAACAAAAAAAAAAAAAAAAAAACAAACACACACACACACACACATATATACACACACACACACACACACACACACACACACATACATACATACATACATACATACATACACACACACACACACACACACACACACACAGGGATACGCGTAAACCATAGTAAGTGGAGGAAAACAGATATTTAAACAATGTAAAATTTATTAATGCATGTCAAAATACACTAAACAGCTGAAAGTAAATTTCAAATTTCTTCCAATACTAAACAAGATTTCAGTTTAAGGTATAGTGCTTGAGCATCTGACTCGCACACAAAACAATTATTCCAACAGGGGACACAAAAATTAATTGAAGTGTAAAGATGTATCGGTTCATCATGATGAATCAATTAAGGCGGCATTGATCTGTAACGGCAGAACTTTTTGGGGAATATCCTCCTTAAAAGATGAAGATACTCTTACTTTCAGTTTGCATGTTCTCACATTCACACGTGGCAAGTAGGCGTGCAAAGTGGCAGTGCTGCCGCACAAAATTCTTACACGTGGGAAGGTTCACTAACGTTCAAAAATGAAGCACTAACAACCAATGATTTTTGTACAATAACTTTTGGGAAATTCCGCCCGTTTTGTAACACAGCCCACTCACTCAAAAAGCTAAGAATTTTTGCACTACAAAGCTTTCTGGAAATGCCTCTTTTGCAGTCCAAAAAAAGAGAGATTCTTTTTTAGTTTAGCTAAGTAATGTTCGCTTTACATATGCATTATATATTGGTCAACACACTGGTATCAGCTTATACTCATTAAAAACCAAGATATCAGCAAGGGTCCAATTTGACAATCTTAGTTGACATTGTCAAGTGATATCAATAATGAAAGTTAGCAGCACCAGAGCTAAAGACACAACCATTAAAATAATGAAGATGATTGTACTGGATGATCAGCAATTTTCCATAGTGAAGGATGAGGGATTGTGTCAACTCAAGCACTGGACCACAACGTATTTATAATTAATTATTCAATTTAGCCCGCAGACTGGACAACATTGTAACAGTGCATAATTAAGTTCCTACGGTAATTTGGGAAATTCAGTAAAAATGAAAAAGAATCAACAATAAATAAAATCAGAATAATAATCGATTAATGGAACAGAAATAGAAACTGAAGATTTCCAATGCATTGAATCATTCCCTCAATGGCAATCAAATTGCCTTGTTTATGATGATCGTTAATACCAAACCAGCAACCGTGCTAAATTCGTGGGTGAGAGTAAATTGGTATTAAATCGAGTAAAGAACCAAAAAAAGGTAAAACAAATAAAAGCATAAATAACTAAAATGCTGCAAACTCTTAGAACAATCTAATTAAGATGCTGAAATCACCTTGATGCCAACAACTTACACCCCTAAATGCAGGGATGGGTACCGAAACCTGGAACTAAACAGGCCCCAGGGCTGTTATAAAGACTGTAGTATCAACAAGCTCTAATGTTACCATTTCTGTTCTCAGAACTTAAGAAATTAAGGAAATAGATTTCCTATTTATTATTGCTATATAAAAGTTCTCTTGCATATTTCATTTTTCCAGCACAGTTTCTGATTGCATTTTCACTATTCTTAATCCAGAATATCTCTCTTGCACGCTTTGGGTGAGAAGGGTACAGGGCAGCTCACCCGCTCTCACTCTCTTTCTCTCACACATAGCAATGTGCAGCACACACACAGAAACCCTGCTTTTAGTGACAATGGCAGAGGGAACTAAACATTCAAAAGTGTGGTAAAATTTCACTAGAATCGAAACTGACAATGCTCGTTGCCACATGAGCAAAACGTCCTTTGCATAAGGGTGGAAATACAAGCAATCTGTCGAAACATCTAGCAAAAACCTATCACATGCATATGGAGAAATGCACAATTTTCGACTGGCTAGTTCATAGTTTATCTAGCTTTGCCCCAGTTAGGTCAGAAAAATGGAGCCCACAAATGGAGTTAACTAAATTACATGAACATGGATTAATTATAACAAGTAACCAGTAGCCACCTAACTGTTATGGGTACATATGGGTTCAAATTCACTTTGAAATTGCCTGAACATCATATGTTGCTCTGAAATTCACAGTATCAGTTTCAGATCACAGATGTAGTGATTTGGACAAACTAAGGTTACCACACAGTAAAATTACTGCCAAAGAAAAAAGTTCTGCATTAAGTTTACTTAAAAGTGAACATTGCTTATTACATTTGTTTTAATTTCCACAAATCAGTTAATAGTAAATTGTTCAAAACATTGCAGTTTCTTTTGCTATAAAACATTTTGCTTTCCAATAATCACATTATAATCTATAAGTGACATTCAAAACAATGTTGTTGTAGTTTGCCAATCAAGAATGTTAATTTATAAACAATACGTAACAGAAAATAAAGCAATGTTAATTCTGTTCTTTATTTGTTTCTCTTTCTTAAATAAGAAGTACCATTAAAGTACTGGGTGGATAATAAGACTAGTTGTACCTTTAAAATTTCAATGATACACATCCTTATCTAAACAAAAGGCTTGTGTTCAATAATTTTTACGGAAAAATAATTGGACTGTCAAAAAGCTACATTTTCTAAGTAACGACAAGCAATCCAAGGTTAAAACAACCACATGACATACTAGAGGAACGGTATAAGAAAGAGAAAATCAGGGCAGCACCAAAGAGGAACAGGACTGAAAGGGATGTCAGGACCTCGCTAAATTCCCCGAGGATCCAAAAAAATGTGATCAAGCATAACTGGGCTTTAAATTCAGTTAGAGCTCTTCCTTCACTCTCATTAAGCCAAAAACACACAACTGACTAATCAGACTAAAACTAACACCTGCTCATTCCATTCTACAGCATTAATTTGAACACATAAATTGGAGGGCATTCCTGGCAAAGGCTACCTCAGACTCTCATAAAGACACTGTTCTATACATCTCCTCCGTACCCGATTAGGCCTATAGCAACAATCGTGTTGAGAATGTCACCACCTACAAATAAGATTATTTCCAACACTTCCAGAAGCCCTGGATGAACAACGAGGTACATTTTCTGCTGAAAGCCTGAGATGTAAATTTCAGATCTGGCAATGCATTCAGAACTAACCGGAAGTGGAGCAATAAAAACGCAATGCACAGCTACAAACTATAGACTGAAGAAAACTTCACTCAACTCCAGGATGCAGGCGGCAGGTAGGGTTGCCACTAAGGACTATTTTTCTATAGATTCATCTATCGACTATTTTATTTATTGGTCAATTAATCTAAGCAATTAATTTTCCTCCAGAAAATCAACTTGACCGTTTAACTTTATTTTATTTTGACAACAACAAACTGTATGTTATTACAAGGCTTCCGATAGAGATTTTCGGCACATATTCTGATGCCCAAAAGTTAGCAATTTGTATCAGTAGGTTGGATCCTCCTTTAGGGGAGCACACCACATGCAACACCTGTGATAAGCACTGAAGTCGCAGTGAAGAAAGGGACAGATCAGCAGCCCCATCATCTTTTAAGAGAGGAGATACTGTGGTTAAATAAGGTGATGTGGCAGTACTTTTTGCAGATTTTAAATATGGTTCATTTTTATTTCAGTTTGCAAATTACTTTCATTTATTGGCCATTTTCATTTGTTTTAGTTTACGATAATGACACTGGTCCAAACAACCCGAACGGGCAAGAACACACAATAGCACCGTCAACAAAGCATAAACCCAAACTTTAACTTAAACATTTTCACAAACACATATTCCATGGAGATTCTAATATAGCATGCAGGCAACTTTATGGCTTTAATAATGAGTGTATGTAGCAGCTATAAGGACAGAAGATATTAAAAAGCTCTCCATTTAAGGTTAATTTAACAAACATGAATAGACAGCACTTAGGGTGGTTCTGCCTACTCTGGCTGTCCATCATCCAGAATAGCACTGGTGCATTTTCCCTTCAGGTGCTTGGGCATAGCACTAGCTCGGCCGTGGTACGTCACACAGTGCAAAACTACCTTTTTTGTGATAAGTTGAACTACACATAATTACGTACTTAGATTTCCAGAAGGCCTTTGATGTTGTCCCCCACGAACAGCTCTTCCTTAAGCTCAAAGTTGCAGAGGTTTTAGGAACTAAAGCAGCTTGAATCGAAAACTGGTTAACAGACAGGAAGCAATGAGTAGTTATTAGAGGCACAATGTCACAGTGGGCCTGCATTCATAGTGGGGTACCGCAGAGTTCAATTTAAGGACCACTGTTGTTCCTAATTTACATTAATGATATTGACACCAATACATACAGTAAACTGGTTAAATTTGGAGCACAGAGGGTAGAACGGGATCTTGATTTAATTAGCGACTGGGCTGATAAATGGCAGATGAAATTTGATATAGATAAATGTAAGGTAATCCATGCAGGGAGCAGAAATATAAAGTACAGATATTTTATGGGATCCACTGAAATTAAGGTAGCTGATTATGAGAAAGACCTCAGTATGTATGTTGATGCTTCCATATCGAACTCTTGGCAGTGTGGGGAAGCAATAAAAAAGGCTAATAGGATGTTGGGTTACACTCCACACACCTAGAGATGCAAGTCAAGGGAGGTGATGCTACGATTATATAATTCCTTGGTAAAACCCGACCTAGAATATTGTGTGCAGGTTTGGTCATCAAACCCTTAAAAAGGACATTGCTGCCTTGGAAAAGGTTCAACGTAGGGCTATAATAATGATTCCTGGTCTTAGAGGAATGTTTTATGAGGAGAGGTTAGCTGAGCTGAGGAGACTAAGGGGGGACATGATCCAGGTATATAAGATTCTAACAGGTCTGGATGCTGTTCAAGCAAATGGCTACTTCAATATTAGTTTAAATACTAGAACTTGTGGCCATAGGTGGAAATTAACAGAAGAAAATTTAAGCTGAATTTGAGGAACAACTTCTTTACACAGCGTGTAGTTAGAGTATGGAATAGTCTTCCTGCTAGTGTAGCACAAGCTAAAACCCTGGGTTCCTTTACATCAGAGCTAGATACGATTTTATCAACTCTAAGCTATCAGGTAAGTTCTCCCCAAATGAGCTTGATGGGCCGAATGGCCTCCTCTCATTTGTAAATTTCTTATGTTCTTACGTAGTAATATTAAAGAAAATATATTTGTTATAATGAACTGAAGGATTTTAGCAATCGTAAAGGTAATTTTAAAACTGGTACTGGAAAAATGTTTTTTTTTTTTTTTTAATACTGATGTCGACCTTTTTCCGTCATCGACTATGTTTACTAATCATGGCAGGGCATTTAAGCAAATACAAAATACAAAACCACAAGTGCAGCTCTCTCTACAGCATTGCATCCCTCCCCAACAAGCTTACCCACTTCTACGCTCCCTTTGATATGGACAAAGAATCTGTTACAAAATCCATGCCCTCCCCAAATGACC
The DNA here is from genome assembly GCA_026776945.1 of Isichthys henryi. Lineage (NCBI taxonomy): Eukaryota > Metazoa > Chordata > Actinopteri > Osteoglossiformes > Mormyridae > Isichthys > Isichthys henryi. The sequence goes on from JAODJX010000042.1 coordinate 10,773,013, forward strand.
AGCCCCTTACATTCTCCACCACCAGTGTGCAGGCCATACTAAGTAGTGTCAACACAAGGAAAGCTACTGGCCTGAACAGCATTCCTTATTGTGTGCTCAGGGCTCGTACTGAACAACTTCCTGGGATTTTCACAGGCATATTCAATCTGTCCGTAGCCTAAGCAGTTGCCCCTACATGCCTCAAGATGACGATCATTCCAGTACCTAAACATTCCACTGCCAGCATCCTAAATTGCTCATTGCACTTTGCGAAATAACGATGAAAAATTTGACCTCAAATCTAAAGTGAACCTGATTTCAAAGGAAAACCTTAAATCGTTGTTTTGATATATTCCCATTAAAATATCACTGTAAATCTAAACTACTGCACAAGAATCTTTTCGTGTTCAATGTCACCCCGTATCAGGATCAAGTCCATCAAAGTTTTCCTAGAGAAATACATATTTTCATCGAAAAGAAGAATAAAAAAATTTTTTAAATAAAGCTTTTAAGTTTGAATTAAATACTTCAGATAATGGACAATTCTTGAATTAGCACCACTTTCCAGCGTATTAAAACCATGAGGTATCACTACCAAATACTACGCTTACAGCTAGAGGACCAACGAATAATCACAAGGCCAAACCATGAGACCAGTCATTTCATCAGATGCAATCACATTATTGTCATTAATCGGCTGACTAAGCACTAAAGATGTCCGGCACCCGATCTAGCTCACATTTCATACTTGAAGCCTCATGCAATGGTCAGCTGACATCCTGAGCTTCATTTTACTTCCATTTCTGGTAATACCCATGATTAACCACAAAGCACTATTGTGTGGGGTACTGCCTTCCAGCGCTAACCACATGCTGAAACTGGTGTGCTACAGAATGTCGGTAATAACCAAAATTCAGATCACAAGACATTTTACACAAAGAAAAAAACTGAAACAGATCAGTCTTATAACAGACGCACAATCTGGCAGTTAGGAAACTATTAAAAAATAACAACAAAAATTAACTTTGGATTCAAAGGAATATGAATGAGACAAAAACTGCTTTAGCTCTAGAAAAGCAGCATTCAAAAGTCTGATTTTGGCATTTCGGAATTACTGCTTTGCAGTAACTGGAATTGTGGCAAACAATCCTAACTGTGCATGTTTTCGGCTAATATTATGACTGCACTGAACTATTAATCTGCATTTGTCTGTAGATGTTTTCAGCAAATATATTTAATTCCGGTTCTGGTGGTTAACAGACCAGAAGGTTTTCCAGGTCTCATTATACTATTAAGACTGCAGAAAGGAAGGTAAACATTCAGTTTGGACAAATTCTGCAGTGAGGTGAGGTGGGTCAGTGCCTGCAAGAGCAGCCAGCTTAATACAACCCTTAAGTCTACAGAGAACAAAGAAGATACCTTGGGGTAGTCAAGCTCAAAGAAGGTCTCCAAGTTACTAAGTAGGTTGGGGTCCACACCCTTCAGGGGCTTCAGAAGAGAGACTCCTGGAAGCTTGCTATATGGCTGTTTGTCTGGGCTCTTCTTGTGGAGGTGAAGTCGACTGCAGGGAAACAAAAGAGGAAGATAGTATCAGATTACTGAAGGACTTATGCAAGGTGAATGTTTATCTCATAGATAAAAGAATCCTGTTGGTCTCCAACCTTGACGTTTTTTACATGAATGTACAGTTTAAATTACTTAAAATTCCTATAAATCCTTCTATCCAACCCAGGGGCCACACAGAGTCCCCCAGTACGTCTCAGTCAAACTTGACAAGCATATGCTTTTACAATTTCAGTCAAACATTCATACACAAAATCTCTGGCAATACTAAAGATACGACACACACTCGATTTTGCAAGATAAAATACCATACTACATACGGTGTACTAAATAGTTTAAGAACACACTGTCTTAATGGTGTAATACAGGTGTTCCGTCATCACCTTATGATAAGTCCTGGAAAATGTGACACTACAACATAACGGCACACACCCAAAATTATGCAACACTACAGTGACAGTGCATGTCCCAGCAGGCATTACAAAACATCAATACACAATCACATTCATGAGTAAGGCATTCCAGAGCAACTAATCACACCGCATTTGTAATTGAGATATAGCCAAGAACCTCTCGTATAATATATTACTTCGTTACCAGATTTCTAGCAATTTATACAGCTTGCTAAATAATTAAAGGCGATGCTTCCCATTAAAAGTGTGGACTCGTGGGTTTCCATAACCACAGACTCACTAATGACTGCAAAAATTAACAAACTCCCGTGTCCCAGTGATTATTGCCCTACATTAACGCGGACGAATGCCGATATTAGATTTACTGCAGAGAAAAAGCGAGAGTAGCTGAAATGAATCCGGCCGTAAACACTGATATAATGACATAGAGCAGGCAGCACGGCCAGGGGCAAGATGGCTATTAATATGTCCTTATGGTGAAATGACAAGGCCGGGGCTATTAGTGTAACCGACATCACTTCGCCGACACGCAACTACAGCCGTATATCTCCCCCTTCGAATATGACACAGCGAGACACCGGCCGCTGGCTACTTTCAAAAATGTACAAACCATGTCAGACTCAGCAGCTCCCGAAAATGTCTGTACGGCGGCAATGGAGGAGAGCCCTGCGGCACAATGAACCCCGCCAATGATGTCATGGCAGAATGCGACTAACGTTATCTATCTAACTAGCTAGCTAGCTAACGAATCCCTCGTCGGGCATTCACGACCCACTGCCTGCAGTAGCTCAACGTTTTCTGCCGCATCACATACAAGACTTTTTTTTTTCCTGAAGCCATTTTATAACCGTTCATAACACTGATTAACTAGCAGATATTTATGGAAGGATCTACCACGGCACAAGACATAGCTAAAAAGCCGACTAACCAATAGAGAACAGATTACACACTTGGCTAGGTAATTATTTCAATAAAAGGAAACACATATGAACAGACGTGTATAATACTAACATATTCCTAAATAAAGAAGAAACGACGTGTTACCCCTTGCGGCGGATGTATCTCGGTATAAACGTAGAGGGTAATACTTACACATAGATAATAGAGATCAAATGCATCAGCCAAAGAACAATAAACAGAATTAATCCGAATAAGGCAAGCCCTTGTAAAGCAAGCTCAAGCGGGGCCATGTCTAGCCAGTAATCTGTCTAAACCCCACTAAAAGTGCTCTTCCGAGCACCGAGGAGGCTACCAGCTACCTATACAAAGCAGGCAATCATGAGACACTGCGGAAAACGCAGGCTCGTGAACGGCGTATCTTGGGCGTTGCTTCCTTCTTCTTCGTCGCCACGTCCGTTTTCTTCATCCGTTTCCCACTAGTTTTTTTTAATGGACACCACGCCTCCCTGCTGCCACCGTTTGGCTGGAGGTTGTATTTGCCTTCCAGAAGGTCCTCGAGGCTACGCTCTAAGCGTTTCAATATTGTTCCATCCGTCTATTTATCTTCTGTACCCACTTGTCGTGTGCTGGGTCCTAGAAGCCATTGTCATTCCATTGCATAGCACGCACATTAACATCGATGAACAATTTGGTAACTCCAATTGGTCTTTGCATGTTTTTTGGACTGTGGGGCAAAACTAGAGAACTTGGAAAATACCACACAACGGCACAGTGATAGCATGCAAATGCCACGCATGTAGAGTCACAGCAGAGACTGGAACACCGGTGTGAGGCCACAGTGCTAACTACTGTGCCACCATGCTGCCCCTTTGTTGTTTTTGTTCCTGTTTTTATTATATAGTGGTAGTATATGCTTGAGTTTGCTGCTTTTATACTTTCTTCTCAATGATTCGCTTATGATTCCCACTGAGATCAATCCTTGCCCACCACAAATTTCCAAAGCAGCACCTGCCATCACTACTCTCTGTCACAGGCATATTTGTTAGTAGAACAAACATCAGTGTTCTGAACACAGACCTACTCTTTATCAGAAGCACCATCTGTTGTCTTTTACCAAAGGCTTCCTTGTATAAATTACCTCTGCTGGACAGATATTAATGGAAGATGGACACTACTTAAGCTAATCAATAGCACAGTGCCGACTCAATGGCACAGTGCCAATAAGACGGGCTGTTTATCAATATTGGGAGGCTCCAAGATGCTCGTTACTAGTTAGGCTGGAGCAGGAGACCCTAAAGGTTCTTTGTCTATACAATAAAGTCCATGCTTTCATCTGCGAATCGATTTTTTCTTTTTGACATCCTCATAATACAACATTTACCAATTGACAATGGCAATTTCATCGCAATTTTTGAATGAAACTGTACAGCAGTTGCAGACAATTGATCATAAAAGATTAAGCATTGCTGTCTTCCCTGAACCCTCTCCTAGTCAGCACTTGGCACGTGGCAGGATTGAGCCCCGTAAATGATGACATGACAATGGTTTTAGCGTAAATTTTATGGCATGATAATGATTTAATTGTAATTTTAACCCAGATTAAAATACAACCACACCCTATGCAATTGCACTGCTGTACTACAAAATAACAAACAAGAGTAAGAAAACGTGAAATGGAGCTGGTCAGATTTGCCGGTACAACTGAGACTTCATGGTGTCTTCCAGGCCAGTGCAAATAATAAGTGTGTATAACAACAAACAGCTGAGTCATGGGGAGCTAGATGCAGGCCACAGTTCTCAGGCTGAGAGGTAGCAGTTTTCATAGGGGCCAAGGTCAAAAACGAATTCTGATTTCTGATCCTTTCAGGCCTGATCTGTAAAAACCTCATATAGATAAATAACTTCTAATTAATCTAGGGTACAGTAACTGATCATGTAATACCCACGGACATCCACAGTGACAGTACGCATTTCTGAGTAGTGTAGCGTGTACAGGTGCTATGAGCATATGAGTAAAAGCAGGGTCATGCCCCCCCTGCCCTGAACAGCAGAAAACAAACTTTGTCAGTTAAATTATGTAAGAAACATTATTATAGCAGAGGGTATCTGGATGCTAACTAACTAGCTCCTGTATCTATCTCACAAGAAAATGTGTAATGTGATCGAAAGTATTTCAGCTGATTCTTTTCACTCACTCTTTGTTGCCCCCTCATCAAATGGCATCCTAGGTGAACACCTATGTTACCTATAGGGTGGGTTGGCCCTGCTGCTACCTTTAATTGCCATAGACTTTAGAAGACTTAACAAAAGACAGTGGTTTATTTGATGTGGGACATTGCATAACTGAACCACTTCTAAATGACTGAGGAGACATTGTCAGTTTTAGAGACGAGCTTCTTGTTGACGCGTGTTCTGCCATTTTGCTGCTGAGTGCTTGTGCCCCAGAAAACAAGGCAATTTAAGAGAGTGGGTCCGGCGTGCTGCAAGTAGCCAGGTTAAAATGAATCGTCATTTTCATTTTACACATCATCCTAAACCAATCAGATAACCAAAAACAAAATTGAATTGTCAACCAGCTCTAGTTACAAGCAAGCAGCCAGCTACATTTCTCTTGCCAGTGATAGCAGGTCTTTCACCATTGACTAGTGCTGGTCCACAGTCTGAGAAACACTGGAGTAGAGGATTCCAGTACCCCTGCACAGTCACTCCCCCCTTCTGCTGGATGTTATAGAAAACCTAGTGCCTGTAACCCAGGCTACTGATCTGTTCCTGAGGCCCTGGACATGCCTCTGTCCCCTGAATCACTCAGGGATTCCACCCCATTTATCCTGCTGGCTAGATGTGTCTATGCTTCCTGCTTACGATCTTGTTTTTGACTGGAACAGAATGAAATTTATTTATGATAGCATAACAATGATGTGCTAATGTAATAGGCCTAAATGAATTGCAATGACAAGAATGGAGATTCGCAGCAAAAAAATCATTGTATCTATAAGCAAATAGATTGACTTCAGCACATGGTTTGTGATCAGTCTTTAAATGCCTCCAAGCGTCTACATATACATAAAAAATTTGACATCATCCAATTTAAGAATATAAAAATGCATTGTATTGATCCCAGGGGAAAATTCTGGTATATAAAACAGCAAGGACACAGAACTTTTGTAATATCTAAGCCATTTAGTCTCCAATCACTAGTGGACGGAAGCAATTTGAAATTCCAGGTAAAAGTCCTGTTATAATCAGTAGTGTTTATAAACCTGAGGAGTTCCTTAATGCGTTCAGTGAAATCAGGGCACTACACTGTCAGAAAACAGTAACAATTTGTACCTTTGCTTGTCACTGAGTCTGTAACTTCAAGGGCCTGCCAATTGTACCCTTAGCTGTAGGTAAATGTACCTTTTAAGATACAGAAATAGACTATGAGGAATATTTTTTTGTACCACTGAGGGTACATTAATGTCCTCTATACCTTGGGGATATTCCTCAGAGTCCATTTCTGTACCTTAAATTTGACTAAAAGGTATATTTACCTACAGCTAAGGTATAATTAGCAGACTCTTGAGAGTACAACCCCAGTGACAAGCAAAGGTGCAAGTTAGTAATTGGGAGGAGTCAATCCGCTACAGTAACAGCTATTCCCAGAGTATGGTAGTCATCAGAGTGACCAGACCAATAATAGGTGTACCCAACTACTCTGGCCACTCCCCGGTCTGCGTACCTCAGAGAATGCTGTAAAAATGCGGAGTTCATGAAGCTCCTCCGACAGCAGAGGAAGACGGTCATCATACTAGAGACACAAGACGTTCCACCTGCCTACCCGCATGGGCAGCCTCATACTGGGACCCAAGTGCCACCCTGCAGCGGGCGATGTCTCAACACCACACCAGCAATGATCCCCAACAGGCCTGACCCCATTGGCCCTCTGATGGTTTACCGCCATGCGTCATATGCACCTGGAAAAAATTAAGTCACCTTAAACGCATAGAAATATCAAATTAGGTCGCTACAGTAATTGATCCCTAAGGATATAGTCTTCAGGACGTTATTAGAATTTATATTATTATTAATATTAATATTATTAACAACAACAACAACAACAATAATAAGAATAATTTCATATTCTTTAAAGCATTTCCTAAAAAAATATTTTGACTTTACATATTACTGCAGCAGTCTATGACTCTGGAATAAATTACAAGCCTGGGTTTATGATGTAGGATAGTAACTACTGCCCTGCTTATCGTTTAAATCCTGTGAGTTAGCATATGGATTACAGCACGGGATACAGATATTTTCCTTAAGTAGACTGTAGCACGCATAGATTGCATGTGCATTTACCACATTTAGAACCTCCTTTGGGTAGTCCTCTTTCCTGAGCTGTTTGCTCCAGCGTGTTTGCAGAAAACCCGGTGTTACTTATTGTGGCAGGTAGGTGATGCAATACGATGCATGGGATCCCGCATTGTGGAGTCCTGGTGTTATTTACTTCCCTTCCCTTCCCTCTTCAGCACCCCAAGCATTGCAGTCTCTGGGTGATCCTAACTAGCTCGCGTCTCTTTCCTAAGATAAGTAGTACAATATTAAAAGTGGTATAAATATCTGTAATGTCACGCGATGCAATCAGAGGTGTCTTCTGAGTTTGTCACTCGCTCTTTATCGGTCCATAATCAAATGGTGCTGCTATAATCTTCACCGTTTCAGATGCTTATAGTTCATGGCGGTAAACGGATCGGAAGGTTTGGAGGAGCGTTACAAAGGGATTTCTGCCATTTACCTAAGTTATTCTGAATACCGACACGGATTTAGGCCTTTTTAATTTTTAAATTATACCATCAGTCCCATCGAGTGTTATCCTTTGGTCGAACGCCACTTTCCTTAAGATGTCCACAAAATAATTGACTAATAAATTAGCTGTATTTTTTTAATCAAATATCCAATAACCATCATTTACCGAAATACAGTTAACATTTAATGGAATTTGTAAGCATTCGTCTGTTGTTTTCAACGTAGCTCTAATAGCAGTACTTAACTGTTTACGTAATAGTTTCCTAGTCTCAACAGCACTAACTTAGGCGACTTAGCTAACTAGCCAAATAAAATCAAAATTTAACGTCGATGGGACCAGTTGGGTAAGTTTTATTATTTTTTTATGAGTGGTGTAAGATTAATAATAAAAGGAAACAGGACGTGGTATGATATATGTCTCGTGTGAAATTGGTGACCTTTTAAGGCAGAAATTTCCTGTGAGCTACGTATGCGTATCCGTGTACAGTTGCGTTAACGTTTGTGCTGATATACTTGCGTCCGTACTGTGCGTCGTAATCTGTAGTGTGTACTCCTTACCACCAGGGAT
>JAODJX010000042.1:10788852-10806271 GCA_026776945.1 Isichthys henryi
AATTGGAGTTGCTAAATTGCCCGTAGGTGTACATGTGAGAGTGAATGGTGTGTGAGTGTGCCCTGCGATGGGCTGGCGCCCCATCCAGGGTTGTTCCCTGCCTCGTGCCCATTGCTTCCGGGATAAGCTCCGGACCCCCCGCGACCCAGTAGGATAAGTGGTTTAGAAAATGGATTGATGGATTATTTCCTTTTGAATTAAACTTCAAAGGATACTAAATAGAATGTGATCCATATTATTTATTTGCTAACCAAGCAGACTGTAGATAATGAATGGGGGAATTATTTTTCCTGTATTTCACTGATTACGTCAGAAGTATTATGCCACCCAATGGTGAAATGGCAAGATTAGGTTTAATTTGATATCAATTTTTAACAAATTTGTTCTGCTGCTGGGGTGGCCCGATGACTAAGTGAGTAGTACTGTTACCTCACATCACCAGCTTTGGGGATTGGAATCCTGCCTGGTTCTGTTCATGTGGTGCTTTCATGTTCTCCCTGCTGTGCGGGTCTGCAGTTGGTACTCTATGGTAGAAAATACAGCCAGGCTTATGATAGCAATGAAAACGTAAGCAGCTCGTCTCCCAGTAAGTGGGTTGTGTTGCTCTTCATTCTTTCATTTCAGCCTGTCTCATCCTCCTGCCCAACCTGGAACTGGATGTTCCTCTCAGACCTCCATGCCGACCCTGCCTCCCCCAGCCCAGGACCAGCTGCCTCCAGCTTCAGAAGGAGACACTGTCACCAGAAGATCGTCTGTGAGTTAATGAGAGATGCTGCTCTGCTTCACACACAGAGAGAAGTGCTGAGGCCAATAATCAAAGCAACGACTCATCAGTATGATAGTTTCCAAACCGTCTTTTGCAAAAACGTCCTTAATTCATACCAGTGTGAGTGTATTTGGATCCTGAGGTTGACCAGTATGTGGATGACCAGGGTGCACCTTTGCTTTGTGCCCTGTTCTACATGGGATAGTCTTCAGACCCCCCGATGACTCACTGAGCAGGATGTGTGGTTGGATGATGGATGGATGATTATATCTTTATTGCGTTCCGCTGCGTTCTCCATTGTCTGACACTTTTTTGGTTACTGTTGTGATGTGGTGGGCTGGCAGTGACCTTCTGCATGATGGTGGTAGAGCAGCAATGGAAGGAATGTGGAAATCAGAGAAACACCACCATTCCGTCCTGGACCTGCTGCTGGCAGGTAAGGGCCTTCAGAGGTCCTCAATGAGGCACAATGGATGACCCACAGCCCAGAGTGAAAGCAGTACTAGGCGATTCATGCTACCTATTGTATTAGCCAATCTATCAAGCATCTCTTAGCAGTTATAGGCTCACAGATAGTAATTGCAGTCTGTGGAGGATTATTGGAAAAGAGTGCAAACAAAACCCAACTATGTTTAATGCAAGCAACCCAGGGACAAGTGGATCATCCTCTCGATCAGCTTTTTCCCTTCTAACATTGTACATATTGAATTCTAAAAAATATTCAATAATTTCATTACTTAAAGGGAATTCGAATGAGGCAAATGAGAAATGCTTCTTCATGTTAACCATAAATATACACATGCACATATAACGGATGAATAATCTCCAGAGCTTTTAATTTTGATTTATTTTCCGTATATCTAGGCAATGCAGGGTTTCTAAATATTTTATTACAAGAATTCTGTTGTGGTTGAGAAATATTGTCTCCCCAGCACTTACTTACACAGACGCAATACTGAGAACATGACCTTTGACTCAAGAAACACGGATCACAAAACTTTTTTTTTGTCATCATTGTGATGATGTACTGGGAGTGGTGAACATGACCACATCCACCTATCATCTGGCAGAACCACAGAAGCGTCACCGTGCGAAGCATTACCCACCCCTTCTGGAAGCTGCCAAACTGATGGACATCAAGCGGTGTATCGAAGTGCACAGAGACCTCGAAATTGAACACCACATTCTGAACTTCCACCCGGACCTGGGTGTGGAGAAGACGGCCCCAGTAGAGCAGATCCACACAGACTCTGTGCTTGCCCCAGTTGAAGATTTCTCAGTGTTGTCCTTCAGACAGATTGATTGTGAGTGAACTAAACTTACAGCTGCCATGAACCCACTAAATATGACACTGAGAAGCAACTGATCTTGATTCTGATAGAGGATCATTTGATACACATTTTCAGAAGTATCACATCATGACAAATTTTGCTGTGTTTGTCTCACCTATCAGCAGATATTCTAACAGAATCGAGTGATGAGTCAGGTTGGTCCTGGTTTATGTGACTTTGCAGTCATTCAGTCAATGATTGGTACATTAATTTGTGCACTTAGTCATAAGGGTAGTTGGGTCTCTTCTGTCAGGATAAACTTTATTTTGTCTTATGATCTTTTAACAGTAAACTTGTGGTCAACTTATCGTCATACCATTTATAGAATGCAACCGTATTTTATTCCTGTCACTCATCTTGCAGTCCAAGAATTAGTGAGAAAATGACCTTCTTTAAATAATGGCTAGTAATTAAGGTTGGGGCTTTTAAATGTTTGTAATAATCAATGTTGTGACTGTTGATTTACTGACTTGCTTCTCTTACACTTAGAATATATAAAGCAGCCCAAGAAAGGTGTGGAAGACTTGGATAAGGATATAGACTTGGATGACATGAGTGACAGTGCAAAAGTCAGTCTAACAGTCAGACCTAAAAGTCTGAACATACTTAACATACCTAGAGCTCACAGAACAGAGTCTAGCCCAGTGGGGGGGTCGGAGAGAAAGAATACATCCAACCTGGCCAGAGCTTGTGGAATGGGGACTCCTAATAGAAACACAGTCTGGACACCTCAAAAGGACCTAGACCCCCTGGACACCTTCATGATACTCCGGTCCCAGCAGTGGCACGAATCTGTCAACCAAGAACGTCCAACAGAACCAGGTAAGACAACAGTTACCGAACTTGCTATGGAACTGGTCTTATGACTGAAAGACTAACAATCCACATGAGTTAATATAGATTTTGATTGCAGACAGCTGACTTTGATTTGGTTTTAATGTAACAGTTTTAGCATTGTGAACAATTAGACATTTTTAAATTTAAGGCAGTAGAAAAGCCTATTTGCAGAAAGCCAGCTATATCCCTGAATCTTTGGGTATTTTTCTTGAGCTTGTAAAACAGGACATAACTGATAATAAGGAGGACAAGCTATCTAAAGAGTTCAGTGTGGTCTTTTTCAGCTCCCAGACAGAAGCTAGAGCCCAATCAGAAACCAGTGTGTACAATGTCAGGCGGAGACAGAGCAGGAGCCAAAGACATTTGCAATGCAACTACAGCTAAGGGCAGAGGCAGTAGTCATGTCATTGCTGTGCAGGCATCAGGTGTCAGACTGCTGGTTGTGATTTGTGTACGGCACAGAGAGTCAGTATTGGTCAGGTGACTGAATTTGTGTACAGTGCAGAGATTAAGTGCTGGTCAGGTGACTGTGAGTCTGTCTGTACAGAGAGTCAGTGCTGGCCATGTGACTGAGTCTGTCTACAGAGAGTCGCTATTGGTCAGGTGATTGTGTCTCTGTCTGTACAGAGAGTCAGTGCTGGTCAGGTGATTGTGTCTCTGTCTGTACATAGTCAGTGCTGCTTTCTTTGCGTTCAGAGAGCCAGAGACAGGCGTATCAAGAGCTCCGGGCTGTGACAATGTCCTGCCTGTCAAACAGCAATTCCTGTGCCTTGGGGAGCCAGACTGATTTCCATAGCCTGTCCTCAGACCAAACCCTGTTCCTCCTTAGGCAACAGGAAAAAGAGCTCAACTTGTGCTTGATGCAAGGTGAGTAGTCAGAGGTTAGATGCTGTCGTACTATTACTGTCCATAATCCTTATGCTCTGCAGACCTACATTGGCTTACATACGTCAGTTTGATCATAGCAAATACAATTTTGTTTGGTGCTCAATAAAAAGGTGAACTTGAAGTTTACTAGTGATGTGAACAGTAAACAAACTGTATATGCTGATACATACATTTATCCATGTCATATGTATATTACACTTATAATGTGCCTACAGGAACAGTGATAGTAGTAAGGTGCTCCAGTAGCTTAATACAGTAGGTATCACCTCACACATCCACTCACTAGGCTTGGCTCCTGGGTCTCCATGACACTAGTGAATTAGCTGGAGAATGCTTGATATTACATACCATAATTGTTTTGGCAAGAATATTTATCCCTAATATGAACATACAGTAGCATCCAACAAATCTATCGAACCTTGTGTAAATTTTGCTAGTGACGCCATTAATAATCTTTAATTGCATTAATGTGTATATTTCAGGAGAGCCCAGTGAGAAAGGCATTACTATGCACAAAGAACTGAGCTTGATACATGTGTTGGTCACAGCCAGAGACCTGCTTCTCACCTGTGACCTCAGTGCTGCTGTCGGTATGTGTATGTTGGAAGTTTGATTAACCTGTCAGCCCCAGGAAGGGGGGGGGGGCTTTTAAACTAACTGAACTGTATTTCAACATGGCACTTCAAAGGCTCACCAGGGAGGTGCTCTTACAAAATCTAGACAATACTCTATTTTTACCGCTGTAAATAGTATTCGCTGTGTTCTGTATTGAGTCACTTACCTTTCTCTTTATGAGAACCATTCAGATCATTGTCTTATACAAAGGGACATTAAAGCAAACAACCAACAGCAGTAAAACGGATTAGAAGACTATCATCCACGCAGGTGGAGCATTGCTGTAGCTGCCCAAACCCTCAGTCTTGCTCCTCTCTGGCCCTCCTCAAACAGACTACCTTGATGAAGCACAGACAGCAGATGTGGGAGGCTGTCTGGACTCACTGTGGACCAGGCTGCGTGTGGTGCAGTACCTGAGTTGGAGGAGCAGAGAACCGAACCCTAAAGCAGCCCAGCTGGAGCAGGAGATGAAGGCCTGGTGGCTGAGGAACAGGAGTCAGACACCTACTCCTAAAGTCAGTCACCATGCCGACTGCGTGTATCTCCCTGAATTACCCAACCACGTCTGCCCCAGTTGTGTAATCATATTTGCCCAGTCCACCCAGTTAAATCATCCATCAATCCATCTGTCTTCCAACCGTATATCCTGGTCATAGTCATGCAGGGGAGCCCATGCAGCACAAGGGGGATGCACTGGATGGGACACCAGTCCCATAGACATAGAGTCATAGAATCGGGCCTATTTAGTAAACTCCGGGTTTACTGCGTGTCTTTGGACTGTGGGAGTAAAGGGGAATACCAATGGGGAAGTCCATGTAACATGAGGAGAACGTGCAAACTCCACACATACACCGGCGGTGGTATGAAGCAACTGCGCTACCCACTGAACCACCGAGCCACGCCCAGTTAAACTTGAAAGGCTTGGTCAAATGTATCATAATCCCCTAATTTTAGGTTCCAGGCAGAATGTCTTAAGTGTTTCCAAGAACTCCTTGTTACTTTGTGCTTCATATTGATTGCTTCTTGCAGGTTCTTGTCATCCTCACCATGGACACAGACTGTGTAAGGGCTGAGGTTTATGACACGCTTAGTCAGATCACAGGTAAAATGTTGAATTCACATGGTCCCTCTAATTAAGCTGTAAGTCCGGTTTGCTAAAAGCAGGATATTTTTTGTTTGAGGAAAAGCTATGGTGTCACACAATGTTACCAACCAAGAAAATATAGATACATAGAACTACATCCTGCACATGTATATAAAGAAGTAAGTGAAAGGTTATAAATGTGGACACACTATTTACCATTTACGAATACATGAGGTCATGGGATTTGTATTGGATTTGCATTCATAGCAAGGCTGTAGCCATGGAGTCAACACTGGGGGCGGGGCAAGGCCATAATTATAATATATATTGGGGAGGACATTGTGAGCACATCTGTATATTGGGGGGGGGATGTTTCCCCCCTCGTACAGTATATATTGTAATCACGGCCTTGATTCATAGTGACATTGGTGGTTGAAGGTAGAAGAGCAGAAGGTGTATGATGAATAAGTTGGCGCCTGCAGGTCGCAGAATCATGACTGGCACGCGATTGAAAATGTGCTCACATGGTGCAGTCAATGTTAGTACCGAAGCAGCGCAATTATGCGCAAACTGAAGCGTGGTAACATTAGCTAGAACACTGATTAAAAGCAAACGCCATAATGAAGGCTGCAGGAAACATCAATCACATTGGCCTTCTAGCATCGTTTATGTATTTTGGTTACGTGGGACAACTCAAACTTTAAATAATGATGCCTTTAATCAACTGAAATTTTTCCACGTTTTATCTCAATTCTGCAACTTTCCTTTATGTTTCTCTGGCTTCTAGGTGTCCCTGCATCATTCCTTTATCCAGAGGAGGGGAGCAGGAAGCTGGATGGTCAGAGAGTGAGCAAGAGGTGACACGCCACTCCTTACCTGTGACCTCTCAATATCGCCACACCGATTGCAGCATCATTGAACTGTCTTCCTTTCTACACCAAGCAGGATGTTAGCACGATATGTGCAAAATGGTCAACCAGGATATTAATGAATTAAAAATTCTTGTGTTGCTAATTGGAGTTCCTGTGTTACTACTTAGTTACTAATGGTGTGAGTGTGCCCTGTGATGGGCTGGCCCCCCCGTCCTGGGTTGTTCCCCACCTCGTGCCCGTAGCTTCCAGGATAGTCAGTTTGGAAAATGGATGGATGAATTCTTGTGTTGCTGTTAAAGCCATACAGCTACAGCAGTCAGAATGACAGTAGTAAACCTTCATGCAGGCTATACAGTTGGACGTTTGCCATTCAGACAGTCCACAGTAATTTTTCTGAATCCAAAATGACGGGTGAGAGTATGTTTACGGCTCAGTTTGCAGGAGAGTTGGTGTACGGTGATCAGCAGCTCCCACATTGGTCCCTGCTTTCCTTGGGACTGCCTCTCCCTTGTAGTGGAGTATAACAGCTCAGAGTCTTCAGCTTGGGCTGCTGTCTGCCAGGAGATGGGCATCAACCACATGACTTTTCAGACCACTATTCCAATTGTTGGTTAGTATCCATGAAAAATAAAGCGTTTTTACTTATTTTTTTTTGCAGTAAATTTATTCGTACGTCTACAAAGTAAGGATCAGAAAACAGGGTTAACCGGTCCCCAAACGGTTAAGGGTCTCTCATTACAGACACAAAGCCCCACACCACCCCCACAAAACAATATGAAACCTTTAGCTTCTCACACAGGAAGCTTGTGCTACACCTGCCCATTCAAGACATTTAAAGCCAAGTGTTTCTTTATCAGTGACCATATGGTCGTTCTTCCTGTGGATGCGTTTGAATGTATAAATATGTCTGTGCCTGCGGGTACGTCTATCTGTGTGGATCCACCCCCCTCGTATCATCGTGAGCCCTGCAGACCCAACGCAGGCTGACTGTGCTGTGGAGCTGAAGATCGCTTTCGTACTGCTGGGAGCAGGCAGTCTGTGTCACAGTAAGGAACTGCTGCAGATCCTGCAGTCTACGTGAGTCACCTACCGTGACTTTCCTCATGTTTCTTAACACTCTGAAATTGAACATTTGTAGGATTTATTATTTATTACTGTTCTCCCACTTATTGTATAGAGTTGTTTTAACATGCAGGTGTATTTACCTTTTGGCCTTGAAAACACATCTGTAGAACTCTGCTTGTTCCAGGTATGGCGTGACCCTGCTGGAGAGGAGCCTCCAGCCCTCTCCTCAGATGCTAGGTGGACAAGATTGTCACTCTGTGGTCACAGTGGATGAGAGCACAGCAATTTTCACGCAAGCGAGTGGGTCACCTGACTCCTAGATGTGTGTGTGTGTAGGGGGGCTCGATGCAGTGTAGAGTAATAGTAGGGCTGTGTCTGGCTCTGTACGTGAAGATTCTGTTCCAGTGGTTGGTGGAGTGATGTCACTGTCGGTCCCTTAACCACAACTGCTCCAGGGATGATGGCTAACCCCTCTGCCTAGTGCCACTTTGCTTAGACGTGTCTGCTAAGTAAATGCATTTCATGTACAGATATAAACATTCATGATGAATATGTAAAGTGGAACTATAGCTTATATTCTCGGTGTGCCATGCATTATTTTTATGCTTTTTTTTTTTTATACAGTTTACTGCAATGATGCACATAATAATGCGATACAGGAGTAGCGCAGAAGTGTCTTATCTATAACAGCAGAACCTGTGTTCATTATGTAGGATGAGGTTTTGATTGGGAAATGGCCATGTCACCTGGCGCTAAGCATGGACAGGGCTTCACGTGATACCAAGGCTGACTGCACAATCTTTGCAGTGCAGGAGCTGGAAGCACTGAGGATAGATGAGATCACTGAGCACATGGTACAGAGACTGACAGCCCTCTCTCTGCAGTACAGCCACTGCTGGGTCCTCCTGCTCTGCCCTGAGGAGCTTAGCTCTGGGTGAGTTATCCATGAACTGCAAAACCCATGCGTCAAACATGAAGCATGTCAGTCAAGTTTCAGTTGTCTTGTTCATCGAGTAAAAGTTGTTTATCTTGGGTTGATTGTAAATGTAGTTTTTTGTTTATAAATGTAGCTTCTCATTTGGTGTGAAAAGAAGGTTTTCATGTTTTATAATGGTATAGATGCCAGTTGCATAGTTAAGCTTCTGGGTATCTGCTGGTGATCCAAACTAGGCAGGATGTTTTTGAATATGGTGACAAGGTAAAATCGGAACTGCCTGGGATAGGATTAGCGAGTCATGTTTTATCCAGTAAAGAGCACTATTCTTCTTCTGGTTTAACTATTAAATTAAGAAAATTCTCAACCGGGGTGCATTTATTGGTGGCTTAATTGTTTTGGAAGGTACAACTGTACCAGTGAGGTCTTCAAAAACCTGCCACAGATCTACTCGCAGCTTTCATGGTTTGGGGAGAAGACGAAGGACATGGATGTCAAGGTACAATAATCACTTATTCTAAATTATAGGTATTATAATCACATTCAGAATACAGTCAGTGGTCACTTTTTAGATAGGCTTGTGTACTGCAGAACACACTTTTGCCTCCAGAACTGCTTCAGGGGTTGACCAGTTCTGCATCCAGAGAAGCCATTCTGCATGACCCTAAAGTACTGAGCTGTTTTTCTTTTCATTTGTGGCCTTCCTGTTAGCTTTAACAAATCTGACCCCTCCTCCTCATTGACTTATTTTATTAAAAATGTGTTTTTTCGCCCCCAAAACTGCCACTGACTGGCTGTTTTTATTTATTGCACCATTCTTTGTAAACTTAAACACTGTAGCTAGTGTGTGAAAATCCCAGGAAAGTGGCTATTATTGAAACGCACTCTTAACAGGGATACAAGTGATAGTGTGACCTTTGACTTTTGGCAGTAAACCATTAAAATAATCTGCTAGGTTTATCCCAGTATTAAGCGGTGATATCTGTGCTGAATAATAAACAGCCCTGTGTTGGGACACCAGAATCATGTTGCACTCTAATTGTCATACATTGTGAAACAAATATGGTGAAAGGTCCTCTCTGCAGCTCATTTAGGGCCCTGTAAGTCCACAGGTTCTGTTTGTGACTGGAATGGCAGAGTTGGCCAGGTGCATGCATGACGTTGCTCGCCATACCCTGATGACCTCCAGCAGAGATCCCATCACCTGGATAGACAGAGACTGGCTCTCTGTGCTGCCATCTCAGGTACAAGGACATCGCTGCACAATGAATGGGCAGAGGCATGTAATGTGAGATGTGTGCTTCTCTTTTGCAATGATGCTTTGAGGTTCTGTGTTTTCACTCTATATTCGGACTGTGCGTTTCCATTGTGCGCCGTTTCATCACGTTACCTGTAATATTCTCGTTTTTCGTGATGGTGAACATCACCTGGTGAAGCACTTTATCAATCCTAAGAGGGAACTGTCATTCATCAGTGTTGCACTTTCTGCTCTATACCCTGTGCAGGAGGAGAAATGGCTGACGCATTTCCCTAGCATCTCCCCACTGGTTGCCCAGTTGATGCTATCCCGAGCACCAAGCTTTCACTGGCTTCTTACGGCTCCTCTCCCTGATCTCCGGAGATTACTTCCTGAGGTCCCTGAGAAAGTGATCAAGGTGACCATGCATCTCTAACCATCATCTCAAATGAAACTGGCCTTGAGACCGAAAGGCTCAGGTCCTGTAAAGGGTACTACGGATATACAATCAAACCAGCTACTTCACTCGAAATTTATCAGCAAAAGTATCCACCTTAGTCCTGGAGGTGCTACTGTGGAAATGAGTGTAGGGTGTAACTTTCAGTGAAGCATCGGCAACAACTTATGATGCTTTCAAGTAACTAGCCTCCCATGGTGGCCCATTGAAATGCATCTAACATGTATGGTGTTACATATATTGCTTTTCAGGGGAGTTTCATTCTTTCTGTGTCCTTAAGCTTTGCCTGAAATGGCATTATGGAATTCTGGAATGTGTTGCGCCACTCGTGGCAGAGCTACTATGTGGCTTAAACAGCAATGCTTTGATCCCGCACCAAAAACAAACAGGGACTGCAGCTGTCTTTGTACGCATTTCACTGGCTGCCAAAACATGATGAATCGAGACGAAACTGGCTTAAGAACATAAACTTGAGGAGACCACGGAAAACACTCTCTGTATGTTCATGTCACTTTGCAGACAAGAAACCAAGGGAAGCAATTCTGTTTCCAACTCCTTTTAACAAAACGCATCCACCCTTGTTGCTGTGGAGATATCGATACGCCTCAGAGCTTTAAAGATTTTTCAATATCTTACCATTAGTTGCAACAGACTCGGTGAAGGAGCTGTATATTAGGGGTGCAATGGATCACAAAAGTCATGGTTTCCATTGCATCGTGTATCGAATCATTTTTTGGATCAGCAACAAAAGGAGAAATATAACATAGCTTTCCATGTATTAGTTAAAAAACATTTAAAGCGGAGAACCATTAACATGCCACTGCTTTGTTTCTATCTTTTCACTGCAACTCTGCATCGTATGGAAGTCCATAGAGGAAACGCATCATTATCTTTTTCTGTCTTGTGTGAAGATCACAACCTATTTTTCTTGTGATCTCAATGTAGCCAAAGTTTTTTTTTCCTCGATCACAATTTATTTTCTTGAGATCACAAAATAACAAAAGTCGTCATATCAAGAAAACAAAAGTTGTAATTAGACACGCAAACCTCATTTTTCAAGAGGAAGAGGAAATGCCATGGCTTATGCTATTGAATCAACATACTTTTTTTATTGCATTCCCAGCAAAAATTGAAAATCCCCCCCCGTTTTGCTACATATAAGTGGGAAATTCTCTCCCGTTGTGAGAAATGAATTTCGAGACCTGAATGTATGTCCTCTGTGGACTTCTGTAGCATTGAATTTTAGAGAATTATTACTTTAAAAATTGACTACAGCAGTAAAATTGTATTTCACACTATTCTGATTAAACCTGGGGAGACGGTGGTGATCAGCTACAGTCTATCATGCCAGGACTCTAATCCCATGATCTGAAGGTTGTTGGTTCAAGAAATCAGCTTGAAGAAATCAGCTTCAAGAAAATAGTCACATGTCCCTGGGCCCCTAACCCCCAACTCCATGGGTGCCCCTGCAGGTGGCTGCTCTTTCCTGCCAAGCTTGCTCTCTTCCACATATGTGTCATGGAGAGCAAGATGGAGTAAGCAGAAGGACATTCCCCAGAGGGATCAATTAAGTGTTGTTATTGACCAAGGGCTCTTTTTCCATGTCATCCTCCCATCTATTGACTGTGGAAGACGGAGGTCTGACAACATAATCACCTTTCGGGGTTGAAAAGGCTTCATTCCCACAAATTGATTAATTTTCTTATCACTTTCGCTCAGAAATGGCAGATCTGGTTCAATAGTGTGACAAGGCCGGAGGTTGCGCCCATAATTCATGCAAGATGTCATGAAAGCTTAGAAGAAGGTATATAAGAAAACAAGAGCATTTTGGTCCTTTGTTTAGCATCACTACTGACAGCGAAAATCGTGCTGGTTTTGCATGTCTTCTCTGCTTAGCATCACCACCATGCATTTTGACTGTCAAAAGATGTACCTGCTTATCAACCTCCCAAAGCTACGGTAGCAGTCTCTCTGGGGTTTGCTGCATATTAAATATCCAGTCTTATGTAATACTGAGCGTCCATCTTACTTCAGATATCCCCCGCTGTTCGAAAGTAAAACGTTCCTATGAAACCTTTTATAAGCCAACATGGCAAGGGAGCAATTACCATTAATTTATAAGGGGAACATTTCTGAGTGTTTCAAGACCAAAAAAATGATCTATCTAAAATAACTAACACATAGTAAAATCAGGAATGATGTGATAAATGCACAGCCTGTATAAAGTAGAAATAAAGTATTTACAGTGTAGTTTTACTAATCAGAATCGATACAGTCACGCATCGCTTAATAACATGGATACGTTCTGAGAAATGCCTCATTACAGGTTAATGTAGGTCCTTCATAAAGGCGAAGTGGCATGAAGTGAACGTTCATAAACTGGTGGATGCCTATATTACAGTAAGTGGCAGTGCCCCTACAGTGCTGAGTGCCACCTTTGCTGAAAACATGTTTTTTGCAACCTTGTGTTACAGCGATGTTAGATGTTTCTTTGTTGATCATGTTTCTGCTTAGCTTTTCAGCGAGACTGCAGCGTTCTTCCCGGCGATCACGTGCCAGTCCCCGGATTCTCCATCACGGTTCTTCTTAAGTCCAGGGGGGCGTGGAAGGGAAGATGAACTCCTCTCACCTTTCTGTCCAGCGGACTTCGGAGCTTACGATGCCAGTAGCTCACTTAGTGTGAAGGATGAGGCAGTGGTGCTTGAACTTGGTTTGGGTCGTGGCTCAGGAGCGGCTACAGACCTTGACGGCCATTTCCTTACGAGCAGGGATTTCTGCATGGCACAGGAACCTAAGGAATCACGCATGAAATACACAGCCCGGCTTAAGCAGATAAGCTGGCCTTTCACTGACCTCCACCCCCATGGTCTCTCTGTGGAAGGTCCTTTCCAAATGGCCGCTGAAACAGCCCATAATTCACTGCCGCCAAAATATTCACAGGAGCTGTTTCTGCCCTGCCCTACAGGGCCCCACCGGAGGGCCAGTACCTCCCTAGGGAACACTACCAATGACATCACTGTCCACTGGAAGGGGTGTTTCAACAGGGGGCTGGAAGAGAAGAGGAGTGCAGAAGGGATGGAAAAGGAAGATGTGACAGAAGGTACCAAGAAACCAAAAATATAAATACAACTTACGCTGTATGTGCGGCATAATAGGCACCTTAATTTGGTGCTGCAGATAAAAGGCAGCACTGAGTACGTATTTCAGATGCTCTATGTAATCTAACTGTAGCCTGCATTTTATCTGCTTTTGGTATTCGACCTAAATGCTTGATCTTCTGCAGGCGGAGTTTGTGAATCATAAGCCAGTATTAATATTTTATGTCCCGGCAGCCCTGTACTGGTATGGAAGATGGATGGATATTTTATTTACTGTACTTTTGCTTCTGTTTCATCAGTTATATCGCATGCAGCAAAGAGAAAACTGACCTATGAAAGAATCCCCGGTCGTGGTGATGGACAAACACGGCTCATGTTCTCCTAGCAAACTGTGTAGCAATGTTCCTGTTCTTACTGACTTCTCATATTGCACAAGCTTTTTACTTGATAAACGTTCTGCAAAAGACCTTTTCCCTTGTTACGGAAATATCGAGCATTTTTATGTTTATGCTAAATACAAATTCTGTAGTCAGTGTGGAGACAAATTACTTTGCAAAACCCAAGAAGCTACCCTGGGGTTATTTTTCCTTGTGCCTTTGTAGTGTTCATCATTTGATTGTGAGAGAATATTGCCAATTGGAAAGGAATAAACATTTCAGAACTAATTTATAGACACTGCAGTGTTCATGTTGTGGAAAAATTCCCGCTGCAAGACAGTAGTTCTTAATGTCCTCATGTTTCCAGCTAATGTTTTGATATTCAACATTTCAAAATAAACTTCTGCTTGAATGAGCATGTCACTGTTGTTTTCTCAGTAGTTCATCTCTTACTGCTATGTTTGTCATGCCCGGCTCGTCCACTCCTCGTGTGTGCCACGCCCCCTGATTATCCACGTGTGCTTCCCTGATCTTGCCCAGCTATGTCTGATTATTTTTGCCCAGTCTCATCTATTTCAGTCCATGTCTTACCTTAGTTTTTGTCCGTCATTGATGTTGGGTATTGTGAGTTTCTGGTTTCTGGTCTCCGTTTCCTGATTAAATCCCCGTTTACCCCGACTTTTGCATCCTTGTCCACTTGCCTGCCCGTGCGCAGACCTGCTTTACCCCCAGATCCTGCTCCAGTCCCCGAGGAGGTCCCGGACAATCCGACCATCGCTCCTCCCTCCTTGGAGGTGGAGGAGCTTGAATGGGACCCCTCGGGGACCCTCCTGGTGACGTCCCTTCCCGTCGCTTACCCGATTACCTGCGAATCCTGACAGAATGACGGACCCCAAGAAAAGAGAGGCACAGCGGCAGACCGAGGACCAACGTCCTTACGGCGCAGAGGTTGGGGCTGGACGCACCATTCGTCGCGGAGGTTGTTCCCCAGCCGTCCGTCCCGCCAGACATGGAACAGTCTCCCGCGGCAATCGTGACCCGGAGGAAGAAGCCGGCGATGGCCCCGACGATTGTTCTGGCGGCGTGCGCGCTCGTCCCCGCTTCCCTCCCAGCTGGGGAACAGAAGGACTCCTCAGCCGAGCCTGACGTCACCACCGCTGCTAAGCTGCCTTCTCAGGCAGCTTCCCCCATCCTGGGAACACGCCTGGCCGCTGCGGAATTACCACTGCCCCTGGAACGGTACTTCTGGCCAGCACGGCTGGCCAACAAAGGGGCCAGCGCAGTTAGGGACGCCATCCCTAGAGTACCCAGGACTCTTAAAGGGGCTAAGCCCGTCTCGCCTGCGCAGGACCTACCAGTCCCGCCGCCTACTGCAGCCACTCGGCCTGAGGCGCTTCCTTCGCCTCTGCCTCCAGCAGCCACTCAGCCCGAGCAGCCGCCTCTGCCTCCGGCACCTCCACCCGAGGCGCTCCTGTCTGTCCTGCCGCCCGAGATCCCTCTGTCTCTCCTGCTGCCTGCTGCAGGTACACCTGAGGCGCTCCCTCTGCCTCCTCCTGCAGCTCCGCCCGAGGCGCTTCCTCCACCTCCGCCCGAGGCGCTTCCTCCACCTCCGCCCGAGGCGCTTCCTCCACCTCCGCCCATGACTATAACCCCTGTGACTCCTGTTCCTGACCCCTCTCCAGTCCCCCCAGCTCCTTTCCCCGAGGAGGTCCCGGACAATCGGACTATTGCTCCTTCCTCCTTGGAGGAGGAAGAGTTTGAATGAGACCCCTTGGGGACCTCCCTGCTGTCTCCTCCGCCCTCGCCCAGGCGAGATTGACCGGCAGGTCCCCCTCCGAGACCTCGTCACCCTGCCTTGCTCCCGCCTCTGATTCCTAGTCGGTCGCCTGCGGGTTCCCCCACTGCGACTCCTCCATTTCCTGCGGGTCCCCCTACTCCGGCGCGTCGGAAGAAGTTGCCTAGGCCGGCTGTGGCTTCGCCGTCGCCTGCTACGGCTCCCCCTCCTTCCTTACCTTCGCCGGTGTCCCCTTCAGCTCCCTCTTCGCCTTCCCTGGTGCCCCCTCCCACTTCCTCCTTGTCCCCTGTGTCTGTCCCTCGTCCTGCCTCCTCTTCCCTCTGAGGTCCCCTCCTGGTCCGGCTTCCCGGTCGCTTGCGGCCCCTCCGGCTGCTGCCCGTCGCCCGCTGTGGCTCCATCGGGCTCCCCTTTATTCCCCCTCCTTCTCTCCCTGGTCTCCTGTCTCCGTCCCTCCTCTTTGTTCCTCGTCCCTTTGTTCCTCCCGTCTCTGCTCCTCGTCCCCCAGTGTTCCCTCCGTTCACTCCTGGCCCTTTTGTCCCGTCTGTTCCCTCCGTGTCCCCGTTCCTCATCTGTCTGTCTGCCTTCCCTGTTCTATGTCAGGTCTTGTCGTGGCTTTTGCCCCTGTGCCAGTTTTGTCTTTCTGTTCTGTTCCCCGTGCCCCATTGATGGTTTTCTTCTTGTTTTCTAGGTCCCGTATCCCTCGTCCCGTCCGTCGCCTCCCCTGAGGCGCGCCCAGAGAGTGCGCCTTTGGGGGGGGGTTCTGTCATGCCCGGCTCGTCCGCTCCTCGTGTGTGCTACACCCCCTGATTATCCACGTGTGCTTCCCTGATCTTACCCAGCTGCGTCTGCTTATTTTTGCCCAGTCTCGTCTATTTGAGTCCATGTCTTGCCTTAGTTTTTGTCCGTCATTGATGTTAGGTATTCTGAGTTTGTTTCCTGGTCTCCGTTTCCTGATTAAATCCCCGTTTACCCCGACTTTTGCCTCCTTGCCTGCGTCTTTGCCCGTGCGCAGACCCACTTTACCCCGCGACCCTGACAATATTGGCATGGAGTAGAATATGCAGTTTATAGCTAAGCTGAAGGTAACAAATGGGTAATCAGATTTTTCGCCAGGACTCCAAAAGTACCATTTTGACTCAAACCTGTCTTAACATTATTGGAATTAACATACAGTTAAGCTTATGATTGTGATCAGAGGAAGAAAATGTACATATTCAGTGCTTAACTGTGGAGAGATTAAAGCCCGTCTCTAAAAGGACAAAGGAACACCTGTCGACAAGCATCACTTTATTTCCAAAGCATCATACAAGTGAAGGAAGTTTGGGGTGAGAGATTAGGGTCACCCAAATTCTACCACCCCTAGAGCAGTCGGGTATAAGGGTCTTGCCCCGGGATGCAAATCCTTGGCCTTGTGGATATGTGCCCCAAACCACTCACCAAAGAGGGCCTATATATACATGCAGCCGATGAAATTGGAGGTGCTGATTAAATTTGCCGAATGGGAGGGAGAGACACCATATAAAAATTTGCTAGAGAAAACCTGCAGGATCATAAGCTGTATTTATGTAACAATAGTGTAAATTATATCTGCAATGAAGAAGGAGTCCTGTGGGATAATGTAGGCGATCAGATTGTTGCAGTAATCCTACCCTCATTATACACATGATCTCAGGTCCTGGAGAAATAATCGTGCCTTATTTGCATGCACATTTTGCATTGGCTGCTGTTTTCATTTTTTGCATTTACATTTTAATGGAGCTCTGGTGTTGAACTATACGCCACACAAGGAGAAGGAATTCATTAAGTTCTGCTATTTCAAAATATTACCATTTAAAGAAGAGGAAAGTTTTGTCACTTATGAAATACACAATAAAAAGCAAGAGTACAGAAGTCATTCGCTTTTGCTTTTCGTTTTTGGTTTCCTGCAGCACTTTCTGAAGCAGAATCTGCAGGTTTTGAGGAAGAGGAGGACCGCCAGTGCCACCATGGTTAGCAGCACGGCCAACACGTCCAGACTGTGGTACTGATACCAGCTCAAGTTGTGTGCCTGTACACGGAGGTGC